>VXBI01012201.1:300571-449540 GCA_013397375.1 Toxostoma redivivum | reverse complement strand
TTTTTTTTTTTTTTTGTAAAGAAGTAATTTTGTAAATCTAATTATGATTCTGCTGGAGCTTGACCACCAGCATCTGTCACAGTCCTGCCACCCAGCCAGAGCTGTCAGGAGCTGAGGGTTGGTTTGAAAGAGGAAAAAATCTGTGTGATGCCCATTCCTGTTTTTAACAAGTGAAAATGGAACACCTTCAGGTTTGAGGCCAGTTTTGAATAAGCAATAAGTGAACTTGAGCTGGAATAGAAAGGGAAGGCACAGGGTTTTGGTCAGCTCTCCCAAGGAAGGCTGAGCTGTGGAGCTCAGAGCTCTGCTGTGTCCTGGCACCTGTGCCAGCCCTGGGGCACCCATGGGCACACACAGCTGGGGCACTTGTGCTGTTTGCAGCACTTCCTCTCAGCATTGAGCAGATCCATTCCCCATTAATAATCACTTTGTCAAGGGCTCACTGTGTGCCAAGGGAACCTGGCTGTGTCTGGAAACATTGCTGGGGAAATCCCAGCCTCTCACAAATGATTGGAATCAAAGGGTGTGATAGTGGCAGTTACAAATCAGAGACTCTTGGGGGAATCAGAGGAAATCTGGCATGAGAGGTGTGTCTTCACTATGAGGATGCTCATCCTGAGTCTCATCTCTCAGCATTTTCATGATGACCTGTCCAGAATTCTTTCACTCTTTTCATCACTCTGCCACCTGTAGTAGTTTCTGAACAAGGATCCTCTCAGCTGAAGGCTCCCTAACCTATTCCATAGTCAAGGTTATCCTTGAAATTCTCTTTGTATTACTTTCTCTTAGATTTCAGTCAGGAAACGAGAGTTCAAGGAAAATTCATTTCAGAATGATGGAGGGCAAATCTGTAAATAACCACAGACTTTATAAATCAAGGCATATATAAGGCTAGTCAGAAAGATTTAGGGAAATGAGAGAAACTGGTTTTAATTTTCTTTATGATGACACTGCAAAACAGTCTTTAAGAATGGTACAAAATTGAACTACCACCAAAATAGAAGCTCACAAAACCACATTGTAAACTAGTCTGCATTATTTAATATCTGTAATTATTGGCAACTCAATCTGTTGCACTGCTTGTAGATAAATACCTCTCTTTGATCTGTTCAGTCAGTGCTTGTCTCAATTGATGGTTTAATGAAATTCCATGATGCCCATGGCAGGGAGCTTGCTGTGGTGCAGTTTCTTCCATTGTCAAATTATGGACCAAAAAAAAAAAAAAAAGGTGAGAAGTACCCTTCTACAATCACTTGGCATTTAAAGAAGGAGCTCAAGTTGCATTTTCCATATTTCATGCAAATCCATGTAGATTTCTAAAGTCTGCAGAGGCTGCAGTTATCTTCCCAAAAGAGTGATGATGCATTTAATTAGTTGATGATATTCTGATGTCTCTAATAAACAAAACCCATTTTGGTTTACTTCTGGTTTTGTGTATGACTCTGTATTCAGTTTTTCTATTAAGCACCTGGTATCTGTTCAGAAATAACAGAGACATTGATACTTTCACTAAACCTTTATCTTTCATTATTTCAGGGTTCATATGTGTGTATGGACCTGTGAATTTGAGCCTTCTTAGAGCTTGATTATTATCTTCACACTCCTGTGTAAGAATCACTCATGCAATTCCATGCCTGCCCTGTCAAAGGCAAACCTCCTTGGAAACGTTCTCACCCTGATTCTGGTGACCTCTTTTAGGGAAGATAGAAATGGAAGCTTTTCCCTTGAAGAACTATACACACAAGAATTTTTTTAAATCCCTACATTCTCTCAGCTGGCTCTTGAAATTGGAACTAAAGAGAAATAACAGGATGGTTTGGGTTGGAAGGACCTTAAAGATCATCTCATTCCACATGGCAGGGACACCTTCCACTGTCCCAGGTTGCTCTAAGCCCCATCCAACCCTGGCCTTGGGCACTTCCCTGACCATCTTCACAGGGGAGAAATAAAAAAAAAAAAAAAAAAAAAATTCTGAAATCAGTATTGTGATCACAAATGCTGTTCCTTCTGCCCTGAGGTGCTGAGGGTTTGGCAAGGCTTGTGTTACTCAATGAATGTTAGCACTGCAGCAAACCAGCCTTCTCAATTTAGTTGATAAATCTCTGACAAGAAAAATAAAGAATTGCTCCCAAATTCCTTGGTTTAGGTTCCAGTTGGAACTGGAAGTTGTATGTGTGGACAATGTGATGCTAATGCTGCTGGTGACACTGTCCCCAAAATGTGTGTGCATTTTTATGTAACCACACAAAAGGACACACATGCATATACAAACAAATGCAAATGTAACTGGAGTGTGTGTGTGCTGACAGCCAGAAAATGATGACAAATGATGCTAAAAATTGTGAGCACTTTGTCCTTTCCAGCACTAGGTAAGCTTGCTGAATTGGTAGAAGGTCTTTTCCCCCCTTGAGTATTAAAGTATCACAGTTTAAGGTGTTTAGTTTAGCCTAATTTGTTGTGAGGACTGTGTTTGAGGTTTTTGTCCTTTTTAATACCACTACTGATAAATATTCTCACATGTCCATAGTGGTGGAAAGGAAGAAAACGTTAAGTGACTTAAAACCAGTGACTTTTTTTACTGTAGCATCACAATTTCAGGAAATCTGTAGGTGTCAAATTCTAAACTCCAATCTGCATCACAGAGTCTCTTTTAATGTACATGCCAGCATTTCACTGCACAATATTTCCATGTGCATCCCAGGATGTGCCCTGCTGCTGGATCATTGCAGAGCGTTTTGCCATCTCTGAGTTAGGGAAATCCTGATTCCTTGGTGAAGAAATGAATCCAAATAGACATTCAGGATTAAGGAGAAGCTGAAATGTTCTGGGTTTTACAGAAAAAACTTGTCATTTTTAGAGTATGAGGAAGCTTTTTTGATCATAGAACTCTTTATGTTAGACTTCTGAAGGACCTTTTTTCTCCTACTGCTCTGATGTTAGAACTGATGGATGTTTAGGAAAAGGAGCAAGGAGAGCAGAAGAGGCTGGAGGAGCTTGGCTTGGCATTCAGAACATGAGCAGCACCAGGAAAAGTCTGAGATCCTTTGTCTTCAACACTTCCCCCTTCCCTAGTTTCTGAGGAGAAGGACAGTTGCTGATTTTTTTCTTTTTTTTTGTAATTTTTTTTTAAGAATCTCCTGCTGAGATAATTTTTTCCCCTCCCCTTGGTGCTAGGCATAAACTATGCCTCTTTCTATCTTCAGCTTCCCATCTGTTAGCAGAAAGTGATGAGTCTGAGGAAAACTGCTCTGGAAAGTAGGGTAGCTTTCCTCATGAGGAGGTGCTGGGAAGCCTTGACAGGTTCGTTGTGACCATTTGCCTTCTTTGTCCTCATTGCTAATAACCAGCAAATGGCTCGGTTTTAACTCGTGCAAAGTATTTGTCTTTTAATTCCCTTTTTCTGGGCTTAAAATAAATCGACTTTGTTGGGTTTTCTGTTGCATATGTATGATTTCTTGCTGAGTTTCCAAAGAGGAAAGAGTCTCATGAAGGGAAGTGTTGAGAAGGTGATTCATTCCCAAAACCCAGATTCCTTCTCCCAGTTTGGTGCTCCTGAGTGGGGGTAGGAGAGGGGGAAAGGCTGAGGAGGAGCTGCAGGGATTTGGCAGCAGCTCCCCTTGGAAACATTCAGATCAAATCTCTTGGTGTGTCTCTGCATTCATCCCTTTTTCCCCCACCCTCCAATAGTTCTTGGATCCTTGGGCCAGTGAGAGTCGATTTGGCAGGCAGGTGGAGAAGAGAACAGGGAGCTCCTGCCAGCAGGGAAAGCAGAGGACCAGGCTGAGGGCAAAGAAAGCCCTGAGAGAAGGCTGATGATCCCTGCTGAATACCAAAGAGCTGCTGGGGAATCACATCTCCTGACATGTCACTAATTTGGGAAAAAAGCTCCGTTTCAATCTTGCATACAATTAGCAGAGAAGCAAGCGAGGCTTCATTAGCTCAGCTGGTCACAGAGGGGGTTTCTTGATTTTCTCCTCTGTTGTGTAACATTCTCCATTCATGGTCCCTTCTCCTGCCTGCTCATTACTGGCATTCTTGTCTGGCTGAACTTTTAACTTAGCTGCACTTAATTTATTTGAACTCTTGCTGCTGTTGCAGCAGAGTGCAGAGCTGTGTATCCTCAGGGGCAGGAGCCATGGAAGGTCTGCAGCTTTCCTAATAACCAGAAGATCCTGACAATATTGGAAATCAGACTTTTTCTTGTTTTTGCCTTCCTAATAATCAGAAAATCCTGACAATATTGGAAATCAGACTTTGACTTGTTTTTACATTGAAAGCTTGGACCTTGTCTTGTATTCTCTTGGATCTTTTCTTATTTCAGATCTTCTGTTATCTTATCCATGGGCTCTAGCATACTGGCCTTTAATTGCAATAACTTGTTTTCTGTTAAAATTTGGATTCCTTTAATTATCCTAATATTCTTTTGTCTATCAGGGAGAAACTTTTTCTTCTTCTGTAGTTTCCACTTAATATTTTTTGGTAATAATGAAAATATGGAGCCTTGTTATTTTTCATAATTTAACACAAATATAATTATTCTGATGAACTAGACTTGATTTTGTTTTGTATTTAAAATTGTTTAACCTCAATACCTGGCTTAATTTAGAAAAAGCAAAAACAAAAGCACCTCAGACTTTTATTTATGGATTGATTATTTTTAATTAATTAAAATACTTTATGAAATTATACTCACATTTCTGACACGCTGGCAGCAGCCATGAATTAGCCATGTTTGGTGTGTGCTTCCCTTGTTCTTGTATTTACACCATTATTTTCCTAATGATGGGGTGGCATTGGCTGCATTTCTCTTATATCCATTAAACAAACATCCAATTTCCTACTTATTGGGGTTTTTTGACATCCAGACATTTTCCAAATATCATCATGTCGTGGAGTTTGTAGGTTTGTTCACGAGAGGGAAATGTCTGTTGCTTAACAAATTTGTCTTTATGTTGTTCCAGCCTCAAATTCCTAAACTCTCCTGATACTTTGCTTTCTATATTCTGGTTTGTTGTTTTATCATGGTGTTTAATGAACATGGAAACGTTGCCTGAAATATTTCTGAGTTTTCTATTCGACCTTTTTAGGGAATATAATCCTTCCTGGTATCTGATCTTGCTTGAATTTTATTTCTATTTAGCAGTTCACTCACAACAGCTGTTAAGACATTGCAATGGTTTTAAAGGAGCTTTAGACATTTTGTAAAGACCTCTCTCTTGATTAACTTTCATGTCCATTTAGCATTTGTAAAACACATTCAGTTTAGGGGGGTTTTGCAGTGGGGACCCCACACTGTGACAAGTAATGGAGTTCAGCTACATCAGATGCTGATACCTGGTGTGTAGAATAAGAAATACAGGAATTTTTTGAAGTGGTAATCAGTGCTTATTTGGACCTAAATACCTCCAGTATCCAGTACTGTGTTCCTAAGGACTACTGAAGGCCACGGGTGTTTGAATTCCTAAACGAAAATGTGACTGTGCTTCTCCTGGCTGCATTTATAGGAATATCCTCCAGCTCAGTTTCACCTCTGAAGTAATCCTCTGTTCCTTGTTATCTGCTTAGATAATTTGAAACTCTGATGTGCTGGGTTTCTCAGCTCAGTAAATGCTGTTCCACAGCAGCCTGCTCACCAGGAGACCTCTCAGCAGGACATCAGCTGCTCTGGCAGGAGCTACCCAAGGCTTTTCCCTTTTTTTAATGCCACGCTGTGTTTGGGCTCCAGCAGGTTTGTGAGACCCCCGGGATCATTTCCACTCAGCCCCTAAACAGCCCTGGGGAAAAGCCTCAGGCTGTGCTTGGGTTGAGTTGGGCACTCTGGAGACAAATCCCTGGGTCTGGCTGCACTGGCATCCAGCTCACACCTGGCTAGCAGACACAAACCTGATTTACACCACTTCTGTGCTTGCTTTACATTTGTTTTACTTTGTGGTTTATTTCTCATCTTATCCCCAGTGCTATAAAGTACAAAAGATTTGTAAGACTTAATCCAGTTTCAGGTCTTTAAATATATTTTGATATATTGTTTAAAAGAGTCTTCTGGAAGTGGAACCAACCTACTGTACAGGCTTGGGGTCATGTGAGGTTCTTACTGGCTTTTGTGATGTTTTTCATCATTTTGCTGCAACTTTGTCACCTATGTCCCAAAGCCAACTCACAACAACCCTGTGTTCCACTTACATAAACTTCATTTTTATATTTAATGAAACTTGACTTCCTGCCCAGAGATAAATCTTTGATGCACTCTGACCTGCCTGCATTTCTATTACCTGTGTCTGTAAAATCATTGTTTAATAGTAGGGAAAAAAAAGAAAATCCTTGTTGAGAATATTTGCTCAGTGAGCAGGGAAATCACTTTTGACAGCTAGAATATGGCATGGACCTTAAGGCAAACAAACAAAAAAAAGATGAATCTATACAGAAGGGCTTTTCCTTTCTTCCCAGTTCTGTAAGGGAGGTCAATGGGGGAAAGTAGAGATGAAAAATAAAATTGGATGGCAAGACACTTTATGTGGCCTAAAGCACATGTAAGATTTACTCATAAGAAATAGTCAATTTAATTATGTTTATAGAAAGCCAGGCATGGGAGAGATAATGAATCCATACAGTGGCCAAAAGAAATTTCTGTGTCTAATTCCAAGTGGTAATTGGTCTTCTTTTCCTAAATGGTCACCATGAGTTACTATTTTATTTAGTAACTTTCTCTTATTCACAAGATCCAGAATGAGGCAGCCTGCAGGCTTCAAATCCCATTTTCAGTGCTTGTTTTTTTCCCTTTGTTCCTTTCCTTCTTCCTGTCCCCTTCTGCTTGCCTCACTGCAGCTCTGTCCTGGCCAGGTAGTCTGGCCAAAATAGCTGCAGCCATCTGGAGCAGCCACTGGGAACCTCTCAGTGACTTCCTCTCATTGCAAATGTCAGCTTGAATCTTCTCTCCCTTGCTTGCTGCTCCTTAATTTTCTTTTCATTTTGCTATTCATTATTCAGCAAGGTGACTGTGGTGTTTGATTGTGGGGATGTACAGCGTGCATGAAAAATGCTGTGCAGGGGAGAGCTCTGTTCTTCCCCTTCTGTCTTGCCCATTATCCTAATCCACATCAGGGTCTGCTTGCCACTGATATGTCATCTCTGCTGTGAGAACCATCATGATGTACTGCAATTATATTTAGATTCAATGCGAGTGCAAAGCTGTCTGAATTTTCTTTTAAAAGATGCAAAGAAAATAAAACTCAGACAAGCCATTATTTTTCAATTAAGATAATTTTTTTCATACCGTTCCCTGCATGTTTTTGTATTTTCAGATGTTTGGTGAGTTGCTTTATTTCCTGATAAGCAAATCAAGCATTGCTTTCCTTCCATGATGTTATCTCTGCCACTTGCAATTAGATGGGAATGCTTGGTCAATTTTGTCTGGTTTTAAATAAGCTATGCTTATATTTGTACAATTGTTTGAAATCATTCTCCAGGACCTTGATAAAGGATAATTAGGAGCACATTAAAAAAATAATCCTTGCATTAAGTTAGTTTAGCAGTGATTTTAATACAATCTTCTGAACAAAATTCTGAATGTTTTAGGTTGCTCTTCAGGTGAGTGCTGGGGTTAGGACAGAGCCTGACTCCTGGCTCTGGCTGTAAGAGCTGCCAGCATGAGCTGTTGGGCTGTGTTTGGCTGGGCAGGGTTTAAGCAGTGAGGACTAACTGCACACAGCTCTGCCAGCAAGGCTCAGCCCCAGGCTCCCTGTGGGCCGCACTGAAGGAGGACTCCAGTGTCTGGCTGCTTTAATAGTCTGAAGGGCAGAGTGGTTTTTATTGCTAGACCTGTTTTCCTGAGCATTTGCATGATCTTTAAGTTGGAATTTTTTAATGCATCATATGTACTTTAGAAATTCTCATTTTGTTGAAAATTGAGGAGTAATGTGATTGCCTCCTCATCTTCCTTTTAGGTCTTTGTCCTGACCTTTTGAGTTCTCTGTGCTTTGGCAGCATTCACACAATCCATCCAGTGCCTCAGACTGTAGCTGTAGCTGTCTGTCATTTTCCAAGAAGAATTTTCAGGGTGTAATGCAGATCCATCACTTACAAAGGGCTATTTCTATTCCAGCTTTCACTCTTATGTGAAATCCATCTTCTCTGGCTCCCAACTTTGGGAGCAGAATGGAGTTAGGGACAATAAATTGTGATGAGAGAAGGTTGCTAGTGAACAGAATTTTTGTTCCTAAGGCAAATCTTGGCATTGAGATGTTCCTGCTCAGGAGGGGAGTTTATGGAATCACAGAATGCTAGAATGGGGCAGGGACACCTTCCACTATTCCAGGCTGCTCCAAGCCCTGTCCAGCCTGGCCTTGGGCATTTCCAGGGATCCAAGGGCAGCCACAGCTGCTCTGGGCTCCCTGTGCCAGCCCTGCCCACCCTCACAGGGAACAATTTCAATTTAATTTATTTTTAATCAAATTTTTTCTCTGCTACCCAAATGGCTGCTTGGTGGCTGGGTACCTTCACCAGAGAAGAATTTCTTCATGACCATGTAGTGGCTATGTTCTTTTTTGTCCTCTGCTTTCAGTCAGAGTCAGGATTGAAGTACGAGAGACAGGATTTTTGTGTTTGGACTCAGTTGTTTATTAATTTTTATCTAAAGTACAGAGTTCTACAGCACTTCCAGCTACAAGCCAAAAGTGAGAAAATGGAGCTGTACCTTGCTCATTACAAGGTCTGTTAAGGGCTGTCCAATTAAAAGCTAACATCTTTTTTATTTATACTTCTGACCCAATGACCAAACACCTGTGACCTGCACTGCTGTACTTTCTATCCAACCAAAAACTACTGCCTGAAACCAAGAAGAAGGAGAAACAAGAAGGAAGAAGAAGCCAATGCCCCAGAACCTCTATCTTGTCCCATCCCCATCACTATATTCTAAAACCCCAAATTCCAAACCCTTCACCATGTGATATTACATGCTTTATTCGAACTCCACACCAGTGATCCCAACTCCATCACTCAAATTTGGAAGCCTTCTCCAAAACCTTAGGTCAAAAGCAGTGTTCTCCAAGGGGTCAGTGCCAGAAAACACAGAAAGTTCCAAACTCCCAGGCTTCAGGGTTCCAACAATGACCTCCCTGTCTTTTCTTCCCAACTGTAAATCCTTTGCAGAGAAATGTAGGCCTGACAGCTCCCAGTCAAAACTTCCTCTGCAAAAAAATGGGATTGGCTCCAAGGATCAGGAGCGAGTCCTTGAGCTGCTTTTGGCATTGGCTGTTGGAGACTCGATATCCTGCAGTGACAGGGATGGACACCTTGGAGTGTCCCTCAGCACTGGGGTGAGCACCATGGTCACAGTTTGTACCCCCCTGGGCTGGTGTCTGGTGCTGCCCCTGTGCTCAGCCATGCTGAGCTGATGAACACAGGAATCTCTGTGCCCACTCAGAGCTGTGCCTTCCCAGGAAGCTGCAAGGAGATGGGAAAGCCACAGCCTGTTTGTGGCTGCTCTTGCTGTAGCAGGTGGATGTTCCATGTGCCAGCTGAGATAAACTTCCCCTGATGGTTTGGGGATCTCTGTCTGCTCCTTGCCTCTGAGCACAGCTCTGGGCTGTGTCCTGCCTGGGGCAGCTGAGACCCCTCCCACTGCTGCTCTCAGTGTGCCTTTTGGTACCTTGCATGTACCTTTTAAAGATATTTTCCTCCTGGAACAAGGTCAGGAGGGTTATTTTTTCACATCCCCCATTATTAGAGTTCTTTGCCTCATTTACAGCAAACCCTTGAGGAGTTAAGCAGCTAAGGAAATCCTGCAGGATATGGAAGCTGCTTTTTGATTTTAGGTGCTAATTTTAAAGGAATAGACATTAGGGCAAGTATTATTGCTTGTACAGAGACTCTTTCAAGTACTAGAAATCTGGAACTGCCACTGTTTCAGAGGCAAATAAAGTCTTCCTTTTTTTTCCTAAGCCAGGTTGGATTAATTGGAAAGAAATGAACTCGTTACTTCTGACTGATTCAGATGGGTTTAGGAAGGCGATTTTGAAGGTTGGTAATTCTAAGAGGGGAATAGGATGGCATTTTGCATGAAATATCTAAATTATTATTGGTGATTACAATAGCCAAGTCAGGCTGATGAGCTTTGTGCAAGGCCATCATTTAGCAATCTGCAGCAGCTCAGTGAGCAGTTTGTGCTTTATTGGTGACTTTGGGTAATTGTGTGCAGGAAAGAAGGGTTGCAGAGCTGCATAGCACACAGAAATGGCTGTAAAGAGGGAGGAGACAATGAAAACTGCCTTGGTCTCAACAAAGCTTTGCAGAGAACCTTTTAAACTCATCTGTCACATTTATTTGCACACTACTGGTGCTGCAGTGTCCAGGATGTGTTGCTTTAGACACTCAGGGTGACAAAGTCTGGTGACTCTGGAGTAACTTCGTGAGGATGAGTGAGCTCTCTGCTCTTTGGGAGGATGCTGCTGCTCAGGGCTGGAGAGTGCCCTGCTTTTCCAGGGAAAGGTGTCAAACACTTCCTGCAGTCCACAGAGCAAATCAAGTCGTGTGGGACTCCCTCCTCCAAGTGGCATTTTCAGTCAACTTGGCTGGAGTTGGGGAGAGATGAATTTTGAACTCAGGGCCTGCTTGCTCTTATATTCATGGAGAGTCTGTCCTCTTTCTTTGGCTGCTCTGGGTGCTATTGTGGGATTTATCTTATCTATTTTTATTCTTATGTATTTGCTAGATAAGAAGCAAAAAGTGTTGCATCTGATATTTTCAAAACAGAGAGCAGAGAGTAAATATTTAATGTCATAAACAAGTATAAATACTGAATATAATGGGTTTGGATTTTTCCTTATTATTTTTTGACTGCAGTTACTCAGACACCCTCCTGGAAGGCTTCAATATGGATGGTGCTGCTCCTTCCCAGCATAATAATCCATGTTTAATGTGTCACTTGAAATGATGATGTACACATACAGCTGCTGACAAATGTACCCCTTTTGTTTCCCAGAGTAACAAGTTGTTACACTGGTTTCATATTTCTCCTCTCAAACTGTGAAAATAATGAAAAGTACTCTTGCAATCTAATTTACCTACAGCAGAAGACAATGCTGAGAGCACCTGTCTGTCTCCCACCACTGAACACCTGCTGGGAGGGTTCATGCATCAGCTTTTGCTTCTGAAAAGTTTCCTCTTTTTAACTTTTCTTCCAATGTGCAGTGCCCCTGCCTCCCAAACGATGTGTCACTGCTTCCCCCAATTCACAGCTCTAAAAACATTCCTGCTATTGAGCCATTGCCTTATTTTCTCACCTGCTCTTTCCTTAATTCCCATAAACTCTAGAATGACCCTGGGACAAGGCTGGGTTTGCACCTCAGGGCAGGGCTTGAAACACCAGCACGTGGTTCTGGGGTTTACCTGTGTGAGCAGGGAAGTGCCTTTTCAACCCCCTGAGCTTCCCTGGCTTGGCAGGGACCCCAAAGCCCATCCAGGGACACCTCCCCCTGTCCCAGGCTGCTCCAAGCCCTGTCCAGGGATCTGTCCTGGGCACTGCCAGGGATCAGCTGCTCTGGGCACCCTGTGCCAGGGCTCCCCCTCAACCAGCCCAGTTTTCTCCTGCCTGCTCTGGCTGGTTTTGTTCCTCCATCAGAGGTAGCTCCCAGCTTTCACAGCATTGGGAGACTCAAAACAGGCCTGTGTTGGTCCCTCCTTTGGTGCAGTGAGAAGTGTTAAACTCAGAGTTTGGGTAATTTCCTTGGGTAGGTCTCACCTGTTAAAGCTCATACATAGAAATTCCTGCATTATTACATTTTTAGCATTATTACATTTTTAGCATTATCACATTTCTAGCATTATCACGTATCAGTTCTGCTTCAGTCCTGCCGAGCGTGAAGGCTAATCCAGATCCCAAAAGCAAGCAAATGCCAAGAAAAAAAATTGACATTTACAACAGAACCTTCTATACAAATTGTTTATTTCATCCAAGCATGGAGTTGGATTAAAAATTGCTTAAAAATCCTGTTGCAGCTGGATACTCAAGTGATGCTTTGGTAATATTGGCAAGGACTTGGGTGCTCAAACAATGCCTGGGGACAGGTGGCCCCTGCTGCTTGATGTGCTTCTTAAAATCACTTAAAACTGCAAGTTTGCATAAAGAATTTAAGATTAACTGCACTGGCAAAATTATGGAACTGTCTTACACATCTTTGTGTGAGGTAGAGGCCGAATCCCAATCTCCCGCCTCCTTCCTTGGGCTTTTGGCATCCATTAGGAGCTCAGAAACAACAGTTAGGTTTTTTTGTCTTTATCATTTTTCTCTCAAATAGTTTTCCTCCAGGACTTTACTTCCATTATTTCCATATATATTTGAAACTTTTGCCTTCCAGCTGAAATTTTTATGGTGCCTAAATCAAAATGGCCCCATTATAAACTTACAGCCAATTTGGTAATGTAACAACTTAATATTGTTATATAAACATGTTTCTTGCAAGAAAATTTGTTTTGAATGAAACCATATGCACATGTTAATGGGAAATATTTTTCACACTTCTGCTTTTTCTGCCATTCTTTGTATTTGTCTCAATACTTATTAATAGCATCCTTCTGAAACTTCTCTGAGGAGACCATACAGCAGATTTTTTAAAGCTGTAACTGGAGTACAATTTTAAATGTCTTGGATGTGATTCCAAACAGAAAGTAAAACAACATGCAGTCCCTGATTGATTGTATAGCTGTAATTATACTGAGGGAGTGATGTTATAGAAACCACTGGGGCAAAGCTCCCTCAATAGATAAACCATCACTCACTGTTTTATGTGTAAGTCAATCCATAAGCACTTCTCACTGTGGAGCCTCTGCAGGGGAATTTGATAGAATGATCCTTATTTGAGTTCACATTGTGTTCTTTGGAGAAGTTGCAGTACTCATTTGGACTCTTTCCCACCTTTTTCCGACGGTAAAGCAGTTGCAATTCTTTTGGGGAGGTTGAAGTTGTGAATTTTGACAGGTTTGAGGTAACCTCCATTACTTTCCAACATGACACTGCATTTTGTTTATCCTGTAAATCATGTCTCTGAGGAAGATCTGCTTGGCAAGCAATGCTTCCTGGAGCTGGGTGTCTCACACCTCAATTTTCTGGGAAATTTAGTGCAGATGATTGTTTAACTGTCAGCACTGGCTGTCCACTTGATTGAAAAAATATTGCTTCATCATCAAGAGATTTCTGAGCAACCTACAGGCAGTGGATTGTGGATTAGGAATGGTTTGGGATGGGAGGGACCTTAAAGATTACCTCACTGCACTCTGCCATGGCAGGGACAGCTCCCACTGTCCCAGCTGCTCCAGCCCCAGCATCCAGCCTGGCTTTGGGCACTGCCAGGGATCCAGGGGCAGCCACAGCTGCTCTGGGCACCCTGTGCCAGCCCTGCCCACCCTCATACCAGGACCTGCTTCCCAATATCCAGTTTAACTTTGCCCTCTGTCAGTTTGAAGCCATTCCCTTGTCCCCAGTCCCTCTCCAGCTTTCCTGGATCCCTTCAGGCTCTGAGCTCTCCCTGGAGCCTTCTCCAGGCTGTCTCCCTAGGAGAGGGGACAAGTATTTGACTGCTCTTTGCTGTGTGGTTGTGTGGCAATGGCAGGGATGTCCTGTGTAAAGCCATGCTTTCTGTCACTTTTTTATCCCAGCCTCACTTCCCTGGGGAGGGATCAGCTCAGAGCTCCTCTATTTGAGCAGTAAATTTAGGACTTGTTTTTCCAGGTGTTTATTGTATTATGGGGACTTATGGTGAAATTCATCTCCTGCCTTAATGTCCAGTTGCAGCTGGAAAGGTCTTTTCACTCTTCTCCTCACTTTCCAGGAAGAACATTGTCCCTTTCCTTGGCTGTGTTGCTGTTCCCTTTTCCATTTCACATTCCCTGGAGAGCTCTGCAGTGTCCAGAACTCAGCTCTGGTTCCCATATTTTCACCAGATCTTCCTGAAAAGCAAAGGCCTTCTGTGTTATCTCATAGTGGTTTAGTTTTCATGTGACTCCCTTGTGGGAGGCAGTTTGGAAAGCCTACAAATATCTATTGGATTTTAATAGATTTAAATCTATGGATTTTCCCTCACCCATGTGCACGTAGCAGGTCATGAGCCATGCCTTCCCTTTACCAAAAAGGAAAACTTTCTTCCTTTTTTATCAATAAAATATATTTATTCGTGTGTTTATCACTAGGTACAATAATTTATTTTTATTTTCCTGGCGTAGGTGCCAATATTGCTCATCTGTATTACTCCTATATCTGCTATAAACTTTAAAAAAGAGAAAATAATGACCCTCCCACCTGTCTCTGATGCTCCAGTTGCCTGCACTGCATAAATATTCCCTGTGTCCTGTTCAGTGGCAGCTGCTGCCTCTGTCCAGCAGCTCCTTCTAGACCAAGCTTGCTCATTGCATGGTACACACAAACTTATTTTTATAAAATCATTACTGAAACCCAAAATGTGGCCTCAAGGTTTAAAACATCTTTATTTTCCTGGGTTTAATAGTTTGGATTTTATACATTTGATACCTGACACATTTATTTTTCCCAAATCCTCCTCCTGTATTTCTTTTTAATCCTGCTTTTCCATGCAACACTCCTTTGCATTTTCCCCCCAGGTTTCTGCCCAGATGGAGAGTTTTATGTTCTTAGCTGTCAGGTTTTGCTCTGCAGGGTTTTTAGCAGCAAGGTCAGTCCATGGGAAGTTCAGTTACTCCTAATGAAGGATAGGTGACACTCTTGTTATTTTTGTTTGGTTCCTGAAATAAATCAGGTGTATGCACTCTCTCAGATTTCTTTTTAAAGAGTAAGTGCTTTAGAGAGTGTTCTTGAACATGAAGAGGATTTGATTTTATTTTATTTTTTTAATGTGAACAGGTACTTCAGTTGCCTGAGTCTGTGGCTGGATCACAGTTCTTTCTAGGAAGAGAAAATGTTATTTTCATGAAGACCTTAAGGAAGAGTGCTCACCTATATGGCAATGCCTCATTTTACATATAACATTTTGGATTTTTTTTCTATTTTCTTACTATTTCATAAGAGAAAGCAGAAAGCCACCAAAGCCTTTAATGTAATTTAAACTCCAGTTATTAATACCGTTATACTTTGTATTTTCTTGCTAGTTTGGGATTTGAAGCAGAGGCTTAAGTTGACATGGTGGTCCTAAACAATGCAGAGAGTCTTCATTCCTTAAAGCAGGGGAGTAAATCTGTCTTGCCCTAATTCTATCAACTCATTGTAAATTTGGATAACTTTGTGAGTTTGAGTGTTTTCTTTTTAGCTGAAACCTTCTAAGCAAAGCCATTCCCAAGCTCAGAATGTCCTGTGATGCTGCTTTGGCTGTATGGTTCAGATAAAAAGTTAAATAGGTAATGTGGAAAGAAAAGGAGATGCTGATTCCAGACCAAAAAAACTCCAAAACACTTGTGTGGATTTCACTGGACATTTCAGAATAGGTGTTATCCCCTGAGCATGGCATAATGTGCTTTGTGGGTTTTAATATATTTTTTTCAAGCTTAAATGTTAGTTAACTACAGCTTTCTGATTTCTGGACTTGACTCTGTGCTGGGATGGTATGAACTTAGATGAAAGCAAATCTCTCTTGAAAGAGTTTCCAATCTAATTAAGTTTTTAGGAATCTTCACTTTAAAATATTTAGCTAGTATATATTCACTGGGGAAAGAGTGCTTGCTTTTAATTTTCATGATTGGATTATGGAATTAAAAGTTGATTGAACAAGTTCTTTTGTTTTATTGGTTGAAGGAACATAACTCGGCAGTTTATTTTGCAGTTTATATTTTTGGTGCCATCTCATGTAACACAGGCTCGTGTATTACTCATCCCTCCCTTCTCCTGCAAAGTCTTTTGGAGATTTTATTTCTCTTTTTAATTTCAATACCCTGGAGTGTTTGAATTGAAGAGTCTCAAATAAAAATCTATTTTGGGGCAGGAAGTTTTCTTGATGTTTTGGATAACATTTACCTCTACTTTCTAATGCCAAATCATCTTTCAAGCTGATTAAGCTGATTCTCTGCCATTAAGGCAGAGATTTCTGTGGTTTGTGTAATAATACAAGTCCCAAATGGTGGCAGTTACTGGAGTTAACACTTTTTGCCCAACTGTGGGAGTACCAGCATCTTTGAGAGATTCCAATTTTGGTTCTTATTTATGCTTGACATTTAATGTGCTTGACATTCTGATTATTTTACACCTACCTAATTTCTTCTAGCTCCAGGGATAATGACAATATTTTAAGCATCTGTGAAGTGTAGCTGTGTGTTATGGAGCAGATGCAGTGATACAAATGGAAGGAAAAAGTCCCTAAACTATTTCTGGAATCATTGTTTTTTTTGTGTTGCATATCTCAGGGTCAGGTAGAGTTTCTCACCAGCTTGGTCTGGTTGCCAGCATTAGCTTTACTAATATTTTATATCCTGTTATTTAGCCATATATCTGTTTGTGTGTGTATAGATGTAAATAAATCCCATCATGTGGACTGGGTGCTCACATGGTGTCCTTTGTGATCTAGGGTCAAGGCATTAGAGAGAGAGTTTTCCAAGTTGTTATTGGAGATTTATATTTTTCCTAAATTTTGAATTAAAATGGGCTGTAAAATAACATATTATAAAATGCAGCCCTTTAAACTGAGCTCCTGTGTCCATGGCACACCTTTAGAACTTAGAACTGTCGTGTGTCTTGGTTTATAGATAATTGGGTTATGACCTGAGAAATGAAAATACATGGGGAAAAAAATACCCAAATGATTGTAAGTACACTCTGTGTAAAGTCTTTGCTCTCCCTTTGCAAAGTAATTTTATTAAACTTTTTGAGCTGTATTCCCATTTATTATGTGGCTCCCTGCAGTCATGTCAGGTTTTAGGCTCTTTTGAAAAGGTTAAAGTAGTTTTCAGGGAAAGAGGGAACAGGATGTAAACAGTGGGAAAACCAAGTTCTTCAAAGAAGTGCAGCTGGTGGCCACAATTTCCTTTTTCATGTTCTGGGATTCTCGTGTTGCATTTGACTATTGACTACATGAAGAGTGAAGGAGAAAAGTTAAAATACTTTATTTTACAGACCCATGGGGGTACATGTTAAATACTTGCCCAGGTTTTCCCAAAGCAATCACCATGGCCCAGCAAGGGGTCCTTGAAGCAGCCCTGACTGAATGGGTTATAGGAACAATTTAAAAAATCCCTTTATTTTTGCAATCTTGCCACCTGGTGGTACAGCCTGATAATAAATATTTGGTTAGAAACCTGTTCCAAAAGTCGTATTTTCATTGGTAGATGAGGTCTTGAGACTGGAATTTCAGACTGGATCCTCCATAGTTCCTGTTTTTAGCAGGCAGGCTCAGTGGGTTCTTCCTGCACTGGCAGTGCCCTGTGTTGGGGCAGTGCAAGGCTGGGCATCCCTTGGCATTAAATATCACAGAGTCACATCAGGCTGGCTGGGGTTGGAAGGGACCTTAAAGATCATCCCATTCCACCCCTGCCATGGCAGGGACACCTCCCACTGTCCCAGGGTGCTCCAACCCCAGTGTCCAACCTGGCCTTGGGCACTGCCAGGGATCCAGGGGCAGCCACAGCTGCTCTGGGCACCCTGTGCCAGCCCTGCCCACCCTCACAGGGAACAATTCCCAATTCCCAATATCCCATCCAGCCCTGCCCTCTGGCAGTGGAAGCCATTCCCTGTGTCCTGTCCCTCCATTCCTTGGGAATCCTCTCTCCATCTTTCCTGCAGCCCCTTCAGGCCCTGCACACACTGAATCACAATTCAGTGACCCCAAAGCTTCTCCTGTCCAGGTGAACAATCCCAGCCTTTCCTCCCAGCCTTTCCTCCCAGCAGAGCTGCTCCATCCCTGGGATCATCCTGGAGCCTCCTCTGGGCTCTCTGCAGCAGCTCCAGCTGCTCCCTGTGCTGTTCCCCAGGCTGGGGCAGCTCTGCAGGTGGGGTCTCACCTGAGCACAGGGGCAGAGGGGCAGAACCCCCTCCCTTGATCTGGGGTCAGCCCAGGGCAGGGCTTTGGGGTCCCAGCACATGTCCAGCCTCTCATCCACCAGCACCTCCAAATCCTTCCCCCTGGGCTGCTCCATCTTTTCATCCCTCAGCTCCCACTGATTTCCACAGACACGAGGGAAGAGCGAATCTGGAGTTGTTGTGTCCTGGCACACTGTGTTCTGCATTAACCTTCACAATATATTCAAAATGTAGTTCACAAAGGAATGGTGCCCATGTCCTGGGAGTCCCAGATAAATGATGCAAACTGAACTGACCTGAGTTAGTGTGAGAATATTTAAGGGATGTTGCTATACCTAAAACAAGTCCTCCAAATGCCAGCAATACGGAACTTCAGTGTGTTTGGATAGTTTAAATGTTCATTTGGGCACAAGGTGGAGACTGAACAAAGCCCATAACATGCATAACCTGGCAGAGCTGACTCTTAGTGGCAGGAGCAGGGGAAGCTCACTCCTTTCTGCTAATCCAAGATGAAGCAGATGTGGCCTTACTGGTGTCTGCAGGGAAATCCTCATTTATAATGAAAGATGTTTTCACATGGTGTTCAAAGGGCCTTAAACAATCCAGTTTTTGCAAGCTGAATCCAAACATGATTTACTGAGGAGTGTGATGAATTGATCATTAGCTGGAACTTACAAGTCAGAAGTGGCTGTTTGCTCTCCCAGCAGTGTCCCCTCTGGCTGTGCCATCTGCTGAGGTTTGACAGAGAGGAGCCCAGTGCAATTCTGTGCCTTGGATCAGAAATGGCATCGTGCTGGAGCACAGGGGTTCCCTTTTAGCACCAAAACATGACAAATGGGTTTGTTTTTGTCTGTCCTTACAGTGTGGTGGGAGTGTGCTCCCAAATGGAACATCCTGCCCAAGGAGGGGCTCCCCTTGCAGAGCTGTCATTGCCTGCACCCTGCTGAGCATCATTTATGAAACCAGTCAGAATGTCACTTATTCACCATGACATCGCAGTGCTGACCCTCAGACCTCTCAGTTATTCCCTTCCAATTTCTTATGTCATGCAAGGAAAACCAGGGAAATGTTTCCCTTCTGCTCCTGCCCTCTATACTGGCCTTTCCCTCTCAGACACAACACACACGTCTCCAAAACCATTAAAAATCACATTTATTTACAAATATGAGAGGCCAGAGGGCTACAGCTCTGATAAATGAGTAACAAGAGATATCACTGGGACTGAGTCCTGTGTTTTCAAGCTTTTAATTCACATCTTTGGTCACAGAGTTGGAACTTTTTAATCACTTTATTTTACTGCAAAATGTCCCTAACTATTTATGACACTGGATGTTTGCTCTTGAATCTGTTTCTCCTGTGGGGCATCCTTTAGATCAATCCTTGTTTGTTCTATTAATTTGCTTAATTCTCTGGGGTTTGTCAAATCTAATTATCTTCTTTCTTTCTTCCAGTTTTGAAATCAAGATTGATTAGCCAGCACGAGGAGACCCAGCTGGTTATGTGACTCAGAGCCCTGTTTGTGAAGCACTCGCTCGTTTTTACAAGACAACTGTAAGTTGTTTCTTTTTCTTTTCCTCCCTCAAATTGAAAAATCTACTGTTGTAACTGCATAGAAACTCTGGAAAATTCTTGAAGAATTGACTTTTATTGGTAAAGACAATCTTGAATTTTGGTTTGGTGATGCCAGCCAAGGACACAGAAGTGCTCTATTCACTTTACCACACTACTACCAGAGATTTTTTCCACATGGTGATGGTTTCACATTGTTGAGGAGAGATTCCCTGGGTCAGGAAGATCAATCTGCTGTCTCTGTACGCTGTGTGATGTGAAAAGTGGGATCAGGAAATGTGACAAAGCTGTTCTGGAGTGACTGCAGGTGGGTTGTGTGAGGAGATGCTGGATCCCAGCACGGAAGTGCTGCAGGAGGAGTTGGCACCTCTGCAAACAGGTACCTCTGGCAGAATCCTGCATCCTCCCACAGCCCCCACACCCTGGGATTTTGGACTAAATAATTTAGACAGGTTTTTTTACACAATTATAAATGTGCTCTTCATAAAGCAAACCCTCAATTTTACTCACAAACTAGAATTTGTCAGGTAAAGTATCAGATATAGTCTGGAATGCAAGTGTGGGGATGCAGAAATGAAAGTTCCAGCAGTAATAGTGCATGGCTTAATTATTTTTGATGTGTATCATGAGCTAGGTTTTATAAGCTCAACTTAAGAAAATTATTAAATCCAGGTGGAGTGCTGATACGTTTGTCATCGTGTTTGATGTGGTGTGAACCTTATTTATCCTTTTTCACTTGTGTGAAAATGCTCTGCATTAGCAGTGATGAGACTTTAATTTCTGTAACCAGGTGGTGGGGGGTTGAATTATTAAATTTGGAAGCCATACATGTGCAGGATGTTCCACTTAGATGAGCAGGAATGCAGCCAGTGCTATCAGGTAAGGGGCAGCACCACATTATCCCAAGCCTTTCTTTAGCTATAACTGCACTGAAAGCCAGGCAGGCTGGGCTGGCTGAACTTCATAATCCTGTTAAAATGGCATTGCCCACCTGCCACTGATTGTGTAAAAATTCCATTACTTTGTAAGTGGAAGGAACAAGCTGGTATTTATCCTGAATTTTCTCTTGAATAGCAAGTGATTCTAGTAACTTGCAAGTGGTGACACAATGCATGTACAATCTGTATTTTCATTTGTTACCTCTCTTGTTGCTGAAGGTTCATTAACCAAGGAGGGAAAATGAGGTATAATATTCAAACTATTAGAGATAAAAGGGAAAATAGCAAGTAAGTTTTGGGCTTATGAAATAGTAGAACCAATAAAGAAAAATTAGTAAGCATTAACTGTGAAACAGAATTTTGTAGAGAGAAGCAGAAGCTTGGTGCTGATTTTTATGATTGCAAGGAGATGTCTGAGCAAATTTGCTTTATGACTACAATAAATATATTCCAAAAATATTGAGATTAGTTAGCAGGTTATTAGGGAAGAGAGAGAATCACACTTTTTTCAACAAGCAAACGTGGGAAACAGTAAGATTACAAGAGCACCCTGTTGCTTTGGGTGTGTTCACAGAACTCTCCCTCTCCTGTGATGTGCATGGAACAGAATTAAAGCTCAATAGGAGAAGCACAAAGGAATGAATAACTCAGATTAAAAGGCTTTGCTGGTTTTCTGTAGGTAATGAAGGAAACTCTCCATAGATTAGAGCTCTATGTTCTGTGTAGCTGCTATGCAGAATACTGCACAAACTTGTTTTAGCTTAATTCTTCTATACTGTATATTGAAAAAACTGAAACAACAACCGTTGTGTTAGGAAGTTGATAAAAATAATTATATTATACAGAGTGGCACTTGCACAGCTTTAATGCATTCACAATATCATGCAATGTAAATTTGGGGAGAAATTACTCAAAGGTTTGCTCTCTTTTTCCACTGGTAGCTTCCAGATGCACTTCCACTCAGGTGGTGAGTGTGCCTATAGTTCTCACCTCCACATAAATGTTTGATGGGCTCTTGTAGCTAAAACTGACCCAACTTGTATCAAAATGTTCTAGTATTTCTTCTATATTTTTTTCAGTATTTCTATATTTTTTCAGTATGGAGCAGAATGAAAACATGGTCATAATGACTGTGTGGGCAACTGTACCATGGAGTATTGCAGAGTGCTCAGCATCACTTCTCCTGACAGCAGCACTTTGACACTGGGGCTTTAATGAAGGTTTTAATAGGTGCCACAAGCTGTGCACACCAAATATTGTGCTTGTCTTTCAAAGTACTACAGATTTGAGCTTCATTTCCCCCCAAACTCTTAAAACAAGTAGTCTATAATCTATTTGTCAGACATTTAAATGTCTGTAAGAGACTGAAAAGCGAAGACAGACTTACTAGAGAGGGAACTTTCTTAGTCATTCAGCTATTAAAAAAGAAAAGCCTCCTGAGGTTTTTGTCCTTTTTTTTTTTTTAAGAGAAATAAGCAGAGTTTGAAATACTGTAATTTTCTCCATTTCTCAGTATAATAGTTTCAATTCCTGTTGTGGAAGGCAAGCTGCCAGGCACAACCACACAATACAGTGAGCTTGTAGAGATAAAAAAAATTGTAACCCCCCCAAAACAAAAGTTCCTATAGCCTTCAGACTCTCCCATCCCATTCCAGAATAAAATGGGCTGAATCCCTGGATTCTTCTGTGTTTAACTTCCCTCCCAAGCAGAGCTGAGGCTGCACTCATGGAAAGTGTTGCTGTTTGCACTGATGAACACAAAGCACCTGCTGTGGTCAGACCTTGGCAGGAGCTTTAGACAAGGGCTGGGAGGTCCCACTGCTCTGGGAATGCTCTGGGAATGTGGCTGCTGAGCCCAGGAATCCACAAGGATTATTTTTTCTCAAAGGCAGTTGCAGGTGTTGTCCTCTCCTAAAGATGTTCCCATGTGAAATCCTTGCTGGTTTGGTTTTGTCATGCCTGTGATTTATTGGAGTTATTAAGGAGATACTTTGGGCTGTGCTGTTATTTCTGTGCTGCTCAGCAGTGAAAAGACAGCTGGAACTGGGGATGGGAAGCTGGAGAAATGGTTTTATATTGTGTAGCTGCACCTGCTTTCCCCTCCTGTAAATGCAGGGCACTGGGAATCCACTGGAACTTTGGGCTTTTCCAGAAGTGGGATAACCTTTGGCAAACAGCTTTTGTCACTTCTGCCACCTCCACTAGAGGAAAACAGCAAAGCACGGGGCTCCAAGTCTCACTTCACTGCAATTCCCAGCACAAATTATCCATCAGCTCATCCCAAACAATGAGAGATGTCAGCAAAATCTGGTTTGCAGGTGTGATGTCAGAGACAGCCCCATCATCCATTTCTGTGCCACTTTTGTGGCATTGGAGGGGGAGAAGAGCCTGCTCCATTTTCTGGCACTTGTGAATGTGAGGATGCTCCTTCAGAGGGGGAGAAGCAGAGCAGATCTGTACCTACAAAAACCTGCTCATTCACCTTCTCTTTGCACAGATAAATTAAATATATAAATATCTGTGAATGAATCTGAACTGTTCCTCCTTTCAAGAGCAAACTTCCTTTAATTAAATAGTCTTTTCTTACTGTCTGATGTTAGTGACATTTTATAATCATACAATTACTGCTTCATTTCAATTTTATGTTATTTTCAAAGGTCAGGAAGGGTAATATTCCAACATAACCATACTCAGTGAGAGGGCAACAGCTGACAGGAGTTCTTGCATGGGGTTCTCATCAGTAGATCTTGAAGTGCATTAGAAAAATATGGAATTTTATCCCTGTTTTAAAGGTGATGGGAACTGTGGCCCTGTGAGCTTGTCCAGCATGGCTGTGCAAACCTCTCCATGTGTTCTATTGCCTCAACATCCCATCAGACTCTGAGCAATAGATTAAAATACAATGTGGAAGCACAAGAGCAAAAAAAATTAATGAAAATCTTAAATGGAATAAATGGAATGGAATGCATAAATGGAATCTTAATGGAATAAAATTAGGATTAAGAAAAAAACAACCCTGAAAAAATGGAATGTATTTGTGCTGAACTCTGTATTGTGTGCTTGGTTCAAACCATGTCTTGAATGGATTAACATGAAGTTAATACATAATGCCAATTAATTTGCTGATTAATGAGTGTTACCCTGGGATTTAAGAAATTCTCACCTGTCTTGGTGTGACCTGGCTGTTAAAAATGGCCAAGACCCTCAGTGTCAGGAGCTGCTTTTCCTTTTCCTCTCTGGCAGAGAACAGTGTTTGTGCTCCTCAGGATTCCAAGGAATTGAATAATGTCAGGGAGGAACAGCCAGGTGAGACTTCAGTGCCTGCTCGAGGAACAGGAGGAAATGTATTTGATTTATATCAGTTTATAAATGAATATAAATGACAACCTGCTCCTGTTTTGACTTCTGTGTGGCTGTGGGAGCCAGGCAGGATAACTCCTGCCATGTCCAGGAAGTAAAGTTTCAATGGAATTTTCTTGCACATTAAAAGAAAATTTTATTTTAAATCACATTTTAAAAAAATCTAATAATTTTAATATTTTTTAAGATTTTAATTTTAAAATCACATTTTAATACTCTATTACTAATTACTCTTGTAATGATTTTTTTTTCTTTCTTTCTACTTTTGACACACTTTTCTGATTTAAAAATCTTTGGAAATACTCAATATAACTCAAAAATAAGAGCTCATAGTAATAATGAAAATATTTTTATAATATTAATTTTATTATAGTTTTTTTTTTAAATATATTTTAATTTTGCATGTTGTGAATGTTTCTTTTTCCTGCTTATTTAATGGATTTGCTCCACTGTCACCAAAAGAGCTGCTTTGAGGATTGCCAGGAAATGGTTGATTGTATTTCTGAGTGTTTCTCTGGGGTGTTGCTCAGTAACTTTTTGAAAAAAAGGCATTTTTTAGAATTTCTGCACTGGCCACCTGTGTAGGCACATTGGGAGCTCCTTGTGGGTGCTCTTGGACACATTTCCCCCTCTGAGCAAAGACAAAGGAGCAGCTGGAAATGAGAAATTCCTCCTGACTTTGGAGCAATCCTTGGTAATATCAGTGAATTCTTTGTGATTAATTAATGTCCCCCATGAAGGGAAATTCGTGTTTGCTGCTTTAGGGTTTCCTTGGCAGTCTCTTTGATGGTACAGGCTTTGTAGGTGTGTTTCTGGATTTTTAGGGGCTTCTGGCTCTCCCTGGAGCCCAGATTTCTGCTGGTTTCTCCTAATGCAGGGCATAGAAATGGGAATTTTCTTAATGTGACACACAGAGGGCTGAGTACAATTCAAATGCTAATATGTAGAAACCAAATCTCACAAAGGAGTGTGTTAACATTTGTCTTTATTCACATTCTTCAAAGGATATGTGCCAAACCTTGCTTGACACTCAGAGCATTCTGTATTGTACAAATCCATCCCTGAAAGGCAGAGAGAAGCATTTCCTTTTTGCATAGTTTCAGTCTTTTGATCCCATGGAAAAGTGAATTTTTCCTTACATGACCCCACTTTCTCTGGCATTTCCATGTTAAATTTCCCTTTTTAAGGGAGAAACTGAACTGCATATATCCAGCAGAGTCTTGATAGGGGATTTTTTTCCCTCCAGCTGATTTTATTGCTTTCCTGGCTGCTGGGAAGACTCTCCTCGATTTTGGTGTTTTTTCTTCTCTTTTCCAGTTTACCCTGCAAGTGCAGCTCCTTGCTGAGCTCAGCCTGAGTCCTTTTAGACAAAACACAAGTTCCTTTTTCACCTGGTCCTTCTCAGAGTGTACACTGAGCTCACAGAGCCTGCTCAGCAGCTTTAAGGTGTGTGCTTTGCCTGCTCTTGGTCATGGCTGTGAGAAATCCCTTGCCTTCAGGAATTGTGTTCTCTTCCAGCAGCACAGTGGGTGAATTCTCTCTTTGCTTTCAGTTTGCTGAGCCAATCATTTCCCATTGCAATCCATTTCCCCCCTGGAGAATTCATCTAAGCCAGGGATATTAATATTTATCCTGATAGTCCCAGCTTGTGCAGGGTTCTGTGATCCATGCCCTTCCTGAGCTGGAGATTCCCTCAAATGCAGCTGGAGAGGAGTTTGTGACTGTTCCAGGGTGGGACCTTCTGCCACTACCTTGGCCAGGCTTGGCCCTGGCTTCAGGCTTGTCCTGACTTCTTGTCCCTGTCCTATTCCAAGGCACAGGTTTTGAATTCTTTGGCTTCTCCATCATTTGCACGATTTTTGGATGGATTGAGCAACTTGTTCCTGAATCTCGTTTTAGATTTCCCCATATTCTCTCCCTGCAGATGTTGGTGCTTCAGTGCTCAGTGAAGTGATGCTTTGCTTTTTATGTTCTCCAGCAACACATGGTCTGCAGCCAGCTCCTGAAACTCACAAAGTATTTAAGAATATATTTAAATGCAAGGTCTTACAGAAAATGCAAATTTATTACTTCTCACTTGATTCTCACGATAGATTTCTGGAGAGTGCTGTGAGGCTTTTTTTTTTCTTGGTGCTATCACTACTTTGCCTTCATGTTTATGCTGATTTTCTTTCTTTGCCAGAGCCCCATAACACTTGTTATCAGTAGCTACAATTTCCTGCCACCTGTGGTGGAATATATTTCTTCATTATGAGCTTTTTGCTGCTTCCTCAAGTTTTGTCTTTGATTAGCTGCTATGGAATTTTTACACATCATCATCACTTGTCCTGCAAAACTTGATTATCTGATAGATATGAAAACTGCTGCTTCCAGCTCCTATTGGCCCAGATCATTTAGTGCCAGTTCTGGTACCAGCACTGATCTGAACTGATGCTGAATCCAGTGTGAGAGAATGTGGTGGAAGGCTGGGTTTTGTAGGGCTTGTTTGGGATTTGTGGTTGTGTTTTTCCCCCTCTTTCCTTAAAGTGAAAGAGCACTGGAAATGCCAAGGCTAGGATCAGCGACTTACCTGAATTGTGCTGGAATATAGCAGAGATCATAACTATTTAGTCTGAATTTGGTGAACATTTTCTTCATCTTATTTGCAGCAACTTTACACCTCTGTTTCAGGATCTGTTATAATTTTAAGTATCTCTTTATAAATGACAACGTTTAGCAGAGGTTTGCCACTCACTATAAAATCTGGGGATGATGTGCTTGTGAATCCTTCTGCCCAGACCCAAACAGAAGACAGCATAAATTGCTCGAGCTCCTGACTTTATAAATGCAAACATAGATCTTGGTTTTGTCAATTAAATACTTATCTGCCATTAAAGGCTTTTCTGGACTCAGTTTAAAAACCCCACACTTTTTTTTTTGCAGGAACATCTGCCCAGCTTCTCCTCTGTAGCAGGTAGTTTCTTCTCTCCACCAGCATCATCTGGGATGAGGATAAAAACTGAGTTTATCAGAGCGTGATAAAAGGAGCATGTGTGTATGTGAAGGCAAATGTAAATTTCCAGCATCAAAAAGAGGACTTGGCAAGTGCAGATGTGTGTCTCAAACGCTGTGGGAGGAGAGGGGAGGAAGGGTTTTGTTCCTTTTGCTGAGCTCTGCTGCTGCAGCAGGGCTGCAGTGGTGCTGTAGGTGAGGCTGCTGCTCTGTCTGGGATCAATGATCCAGCTGATCCTGCTGGGAAGCACTGCCCAGGGGCAATGCTGAGGGAAAAGGAGAAGAATCATTGCCTATAATCTTTATTGGCATTTTTATCTTTACACTTTCTAACCCTACCAAGCCCCTGGATATGAATTCCAGCTTGGAGGGAGGTGAGTCTGTGTTAGTCTTGAGGAATTTGTGTCAGACAGGAGAACCCTAAAAGCCTGCTCATGAAATGTTCCTGCTGGAAAAGCTGTAAGGATGACCCCAATGGGTGTCCCTGTGACCACTTCTCCCAGGTACTTCTGTCACCTTCTGGGCTGCTCTGGCTGATGGCCTTTCAGTTTGGTTGGTTGTTTCCTTTGGGGTTTTGTTTTGGGTTGATTTCTGTTGTTGTTGGTTGCTTGGTTTGTTTCTTTTTTCCCCCAAACCTCCCTGCTGAGGAATCCTTCCTTTCCCCATCATCCCACAGGTCCCAGAGTGCTGCTGGAGCAGGGGGTTCTCACCTGTGAATGTCTCTGCCAGTGGTGCTGGAGAAACAGCTCTGAAATGGAAATGAAATCAATGCCCATCCCAATTAAACTCTTTTCTTTTTGGCACGCAGGCATTTCTCCCCTCAGTGGGATTCCTGGGGGAGTGACATGGCCATGGAGCGTGTGAGACTCAGGGAGAAGCTGAATCCTCATTTTCTCATAAGCTTCTTTTAATTTTTCCTAAATCAAATAGCATTCTTGAAAATTTGCAATGTACAGTTTCTGAGGAGAACTAGCAGTTCATTCTTTCTTTATGGTGAGAATTTAACAAGGAAACTTCTTTTCCCATATCCAGTTCCTGAGAAATTTCCTGGATCAGAAGTGGCTTCTGGACCAGAGTTGGGACCACCAGCAGTGGGTCCTTTGTAGAGATAATTCAGGAATTGTGGAGAGAGGCTGGTTGGTGGGTATTGCAGGGTAGTGGGGCTGCTTTGTGTGAACAGATCAGAGCAGGTCGTGATTTTTGGGAAATCTGGGGAATGGGCAGCCAATGAGGTCTTGTCAGAACAAAGGGTGAGTGCACCAGCTCAACAGCCCACTTCTCTGATGGAAAGAAAGAAAAGAAAGAAAGAGAGAAAGAGAAGAAAAAAAAAAGGAACCTGAAGCATTCAAATTACAGACCCAGCCCAACTGTTTTAGTGTTTCAGACTAAATGATAGCAAATTGGGATTGCAAAGGCTAAAAGAGACTGCAAGAGTTCAAACACGAAATTATTAAGGATCAGAGAATTTTCTATCTTGTCTTCATGGAGTTTAAATTAATTTTGATAAGATGTGGATGGGTAAAGCATAAAATTTAAAAAAGGAGAACCTGAAAAAAGATTTTCTTGAAATCTGTATCTGAAAGAAAAATAGCAGAAACAAAACCCCCTCCAAATCATCATTACACTTTGAATATTGAGGATATAAAAAGGGCTTTAAAGCACTGGATTTTTGTGCAGCTGTGTGTGTGTGAATACACAGGGGGGTTGGTGTGCCTGTTCATACATGCACTGCTGGAGTTCAGCAGCAGCCCCAAGGTACAGCAAGATTTAAACCTGTGAAAAGCTTCAGTTGTTTCCCATCTGGAGGCTCATTTGAATCCTTTGATTTTGCTGCAGAAGCCTTGACCCTTGTGATGGTGTTATTTATTTTTCCATAAATTTTGTATGTGACAAGACTTTTGTTATTTCTATGGTTAAATTTGAGTTAAACAGATATTTCTCATACTACAAATTTAAAAAGCATGCAATCTGGATTTTTATTTTTCACTTTGCTTATGAAATGCTTGTTGTGCTCACAAAACACTCTCATTATATGACATTTTAAGTTCTTCTGGTGGTGGCTCAGTCCTTGTCTGTTAGGAGCTGGGAACTGGTTTGAATGATTCATTTGGAGCAGCTATTTCGGGGGTACTCACATCATCTTGGATGTGGCTTCACTTGAAATGGATGGGAAAATGAGAGTTTGTATCCCTCCTCCACGTAGCAATTTAAATGAAAATCCATAACACTTGAGCAGGAGACTGTCACTGGGATCTCTTTGGGAAGAATATGCTTTAAAAATACAGCAGGGAAAAAACAAGGCAGGATCCCAGGAATGAGGAATGGTGGGAAAGGGAGGAGATCCTGTGGGCAGCATCCAAAGTCACACTTGGCTTTAAGTCACAGATATTTGCAGAGCCTGAAGAGAAAATCAGCCAAAGCAGCTGAAATGAAATGAAAACTGCAGCAAGGCAGGAGAGAAGCTCTGCTCATGTTCTCACACATTGAGGCAGGAGGATCTGCTCCCAAAAGGGGCTTGGGGCTGTTTGCCACTGCTTGGGAAGGATGGAGAAGGAAGGGAGAGCACAGCTCTGTCATTTCATTGGAGCTCTCAAAGATAACCAGAGAAAGTCACTTTCCAAAGAGAGGAATCAGATGTTTTGCAAAATGGGATTTAAAAAAAAAAACCAAAAAAACGTTTGCACTGGGTAACAGTGGTGCCATTTTCATGGCTGTGGCTACTGGCCTGAAGTTGCTGCCAGTCTGGTCTGTAGTGTGTAAAATTCACTATTATGTGCAAATGAAATACTGTGACAGTATTTATATGAGCATTTCTAAAGTACAGAAACAAAATGGACTTTTGCTCATATACAATCAAAATGCAGTGTATTGAAAAAAGTTTATTTCAGCTTTGAATGAGCAGGGAATTTACTTCTGTAAACGTAACTTCTGTTACACTGGGCTTGGTTCTTATTGGTTAATGAGAAATAATCCATATTTCTCAATGCAGGACGGAATCATGTATAAAAATACAATCTTAATCATATTTTTCATGCAAGCTCTGAATAATATAGTTTAAAGCTAGGGTTTTTTTTCATCTCTCTGCAGGGTGGTGGGGTTTTTTTGGTTTTGTTTTGTTTTGCTTTGTTTATAGGCTGGAGCTGTAACTAAACACAGGCAAAAGTCCTGAGATGTTACACTTGCCCAGTTTGACCAGTCAGTGATGAATATTCACCTGTTTTGTGAGCAGATGGGATTCCAAGTCTGTGCAGAAATCCTGTCAGAAATATTTCCTTTTGTACTTCTCATATTCCAGTTCTTTTCACAGCTCTCCTTCCACTTGGGACATGTTTGGTGTGGGAAATCTGTGTTCTGACAAAATATTGAAAGGTGAACAAAGAGGGAGAGGAAGAACTTCTAAGGCAGTGCAAACCACAGAACTTTATTTACAGAACTTTATTTACAGAATTTTATTAAACATCACACCTGTTAATTCTCCTTCAAATTGAGGACAGGGAACCAAAACAAATGAAGAAAAACGACTGTGCCATGAGACCCTAATGATTCTTTCCAGGTCTTAAGTACATTCCCTGGGATTATTCTGCTAATTTTCTACCTCTAGTTGTTTGTTAAATGAACTTATAAGGTGGTGGTGTACATTAGACTGGAAATTGTTTGGTGCTGGAGTTGCCTGGTTGTGTGAATTTTCATAGACAAGACATTATTTACCATAATATCATTCATATATCTGGAGTAATTCTGCCATCCAGGATTTAACAGCTCCTTCTAATAGATCACAAAAATTTCATTTTTGTGATTTTTATCTTTTTCTAAAGTAGTCCTTTTACTCCTATTCTGGAATAGAAGGAAATTTTCCTAGAAGCAAGTCTTGGTGCAAACTCTCTTTGGGGAGAGCTCCTGTTGCAAAATGCCTGTGATATCTTTACTGCATCTGATCTGAAAGTGCAAAAGGTCAAAAATGTCCTAATGTGGTTTGGCAATCCACATGTCAGCACAGCACATTTCAGAAGGGCTCTTGGGGCTTTGTAGAAATTTCATTTTTCATTTTAATTTTATACCTGGAAAGGATTAGGGGAAGGATTCAGCTGATGGCTGAGTGGTAAAACAGAAAATATTTTTAGAATGGAAGATGCATACTGGAAAAGATTGGGACTTAGAGGCATGTGGTATGAGGAAATATTTATAAACTTTAATTATGAGCAATAATTAGTGAGTGATGTAGGAAAAACAATTTTAGTGAATTTTTTCCATCTCCAATGCCAGATCTCCATGTTTATTTGCTCCTGGTTAGTGCAATATTATTGTTGACCTTGTTCCCTGCTGAAGAGATATCTCACAGCAGGATATCATCCAGCCCAGAATATCATTTCCTAGAGAGCAATATTGAGTCATTGATTTAGTTACTCACTCTGCCTTTCCATCAGCCATCATTTTGCCAGAGCTGCTCCCTGGTGATGGTGACCTTGCAAGATGACAGATTAATTCCAGTATCTGGGAATTTGTGCAGGCTGCTCTTTTACAAGATGTGTATACAAAATATAATGTTCCTGAATTCATTAAAGCAGTTTAACTTTGACCAACCCAAAGTCAAACACAGGAAAAGCTTTAAAAACTCATCCTTTTTTTCCTGCTCTCTGCTCTGTCACCTGAAAATCCTTTGCCTCCAATCTGTTCAGTGGCAAAAGGAAGTAGCATTCACAGAATTCTCACAGTGCCTGGATCCAGGATCCACCCAAAGTGTGTCACAAATCTCACAATGAACCAATCTGTGGGGTCCAAATGTCAAATTGTTGATGTCCCCTGTTGGGAGGAGCTGCCCAGAGCATGAGCCTCATTTCAGAGCACTGGGAATTGGGATTGGGCTCCCCAGGAACCTCTGGAAGACAGCACCTTCATAGCTGCCCTTAAAAAACAGCCACAACACCTCCAGTCCTTCTGGCTGCTCCCCAAAATCTCTGTGAAAGCTTAACTGCTCTGATTTTAATCAAAAACGGATTTTGGGAAACTGCTTCACTATCACTGATTAATGTGGCAATTTTAAAATGGGATTTTTAGAATGAAATTTAGGGAAATTTTCTACCATTTTCACAGCCCTGAAGAAAACCACTCTGGATTTTGCAGCCAACCTGTTTTGGTTTGGGTTTGTTTGTTTGTTTTTAACTGATCCATATGGTGGTTATGAATCCATGATACATAGGATGCTGAGAGGAACATATTAATAACTGGGAGCACATAACTTCATTAAAGATTAACTTTGCAGTTGTGACTGTGCCCATGCATGTTCTGTTTGCTATTGTGAGAAGTATTAGTGGGAAGTAACTGCAAAAAGAGGCTGTAACTTCTGAGGGATACAGAAAATTCTCTTTTTGTGCACACTGTGGAGTTTCCTGAGCAGAAGTGATTTATGTTTGATTTTGCACAGTGAACATGCTCACTGCACATAAATATTCTCCACTGGGACACTTCAGTTGAAGCTTGAAATCAGAGACACTTTGTGGTCAGGGAGGAATCATCATCCATGGCATAATTACCTTCCTGTGGAGGGGGATTATTGACCTTTGGGAGTTTTGCTGGGGCTGAGACACGTGGGTGTTGTGACCCAGCTTCAGCTGATGGAAAACTGGGCTTTGGCCTTTTGGGTTCAGCTCCACGGGCCAGTCCTGCCCTGCTCTGGCTCCTGCACTCACCTGTGAGCTGCTCCAAGGAGCCTGTGGTGGGAACAGCCAGTCCAACACCTAAAGCTCTGGAGCTGAAGGAAAAGCACTTAGAGAAGAGTTGCATTCTTTAAAATCTAGGATGTTAAAACTCTTTAGTGTAGCAGTTGTGCTCCATCCTTCCCAGGGACAGCAGACATTCCATATGATCACAGGTAATTTTGGCATTGGGATTATTACCCAATGAATGGTCTGTGGTTAATGCACTTTCATCTACATTTGCATTAAAAGGAAAAGCTTTAGCTCTTCATAATTTCTCTCATTCTGTTTTATTTTTTTTTAAGAGGAGTCATTATTGCAGAAAGCAAAATCAAAACTTGGGTGTCTTTGTGAACTTGAATTTGCATTTGAGCTGTTGCACCAGTTGGTTTCCAGTTGGGATTTTCTTATTCCTGGAGCTGATGGAATACCAGCACGCTTTGCTTGGGCAGTGATAGTGGCCCAATGGAGTAGTAGTTGAAATTAAGGTCCATGAAGGAATATTTGTTGACAAAAGCAGAGAAAGGATCCCATTCCCTTCTCCTCAAGCATCACTTTCCAGCAGCTAACCCTGCAGAGAGCTAGCTGGGGAAGGAAAAAAAGCAGAAACAAAGAGAAGCTGAGCTTCAGGAAGACAGAAATGGAATTTCTGTAAAGCCAGGTCTCTGAAATGGATTTTTCTGAGGTGCACTGACAGGGAGGATGTGGTGCAGGGCTCTGGCAGGAGGCAGCTCCTGGATCTGCTTGGGTGTGCTCCATTCTGCCTCTAAGGGATGCTTGACTTCCCAACTGAAATATTGCACAGTTTGTATTGTCAAAGAGTGTTGAAAAGAGCCTGCAGAATCCATACCCAAGCAGAAAGATTAAATGAAACGAAAATTAACAGTTTTGCTACAGTGAGCTCGTTCTTGGATAGGGGAGCACAGAGACATTAATTTGGATGCTGAGGTTTATTTGTCACCTCTGAGTGAGAAATGTGTGTGTACAGAGAGCCCAGAGGAGGAGCAAACTCTCAGCAGAGCTGTGCAGAGTTAACTTGGTGATTCTGGCCAGGCTTCATCTAATGTGATAATTACCTTCGGCACCTTTGTGTCTAGGCCTAATTCATGTCACAAAGATAAAGTAATAATTTACCACTTAACCTCGTTCCTCATGTGCCAAATAACACAATTGTACAATTAAAACTTAGATGTGCAAGTTGGGAGTAGGGAATGGAGGCCAGTGTCTGGGGCATAGCAGTATTTGGACAGGAAAATCTGCAGGAGTAGGTGGAAATTTTGCCTCAAAACAAGTCTTGCATTGGGATTTTGAGTGGTAAACTGAGATTTGCTGTGGCAAGACGTGTCCAATTCTCCAGCAAACATTTGTGGATTTCCAAAGAGGCCATGGTTCAGGCAGTATCTCTGTGCCTTTGGTGGCATTTTATGGTAGCCTCTATAAAGTTACATGTGCCTAGTTAATTTTTAGTTTTGTACTGTGGCTCAGACACACTTTGTGCAAATATGCTTTGAGAGAGGCTGAAATCCCCAAACTCCAAGCTGAGAGTGTATTGTATTTGTGTATTTGAAATAGGAGTGGCACGGGTTAGTCCAGATAAAGAGGGGAATATTTAAGAATTCCCGAGGTGAGGAAGTCTGTAATTGCTCTCTGGCACCTGAAGAGGAGATCTAAGTGTAATCCATAGCTGTGTTGACGATTTCTCCATTAACTCCTGTGTGTGTGAGTTCTGTTTACAGCTGAATAATTCTTTATATGTAAATAAAGCTATAGCATCTTTCTTTCCCTCTGTAAGGACAGTTTTAGCTTAATTACATCAGAGAGAGATGTGAGGGGAGCTGGGGAATGTTCATCTTGTGATTCATTTTAAATTTGCTTCCTGTTTATTTGCTATTTGCCACACTTAATTGAGTTGGGTTTATTTTTTTTTTTTCCTTTCTGCATGGAAAAATGTGCATTCTTTCCTTTTGGTTTTAATCTAATAGGTGACATTTTCATTCTTTCTGGAGAATGAGTTAAGATGGACTGTAGCTTCTTTTCCAGGCACCCGAGTGGGCTGAGGTACCACTGTCATTTCTCGCTGTGGATGTTTGAACAACTGTAGAATCGCTTCAGAGTTAATCGTGTTGGGGCTTTTTTGACGGTGTGAGGGAAGAGAAATCATGAATTAATCTCTTCAGCGGACCTTGGCTCCTCTCATAGCAAAGTTTCCCTCCTGTAAATGCTCGGTATTATGTCAGCTCCCTAGAAGTGCTCATTATCACCTACACACTGGGTGTCAAGTGCTGCTTTCTAAAGAGATTAGTACCTTTTCCTCCTCCTCCTCCTCCTCCTCCCTCACTCTTGCTCAGCTAAGGAGAAGAAAATCCAAATTACCACAGCCATCCAGGATGGGAGATGGAAATAATGCCCAGATTTGGTTGGTGCCTCAGGAGATGCAGGATGTGATTCCTGCCCAGCAGTGCTGGGCGCTGAGCCAGTCTCACCTGGGCTCAGGAGCTGGGGATGGGGCTCTGAGCTCCCACATCTCTGCACACCCAGGAGCTTCCCTGGCGAAACAGCTGCTGGGAGACAGGCAGGAAATCCCAGCCAGGGACAGGGAAGGGAAGCAAAACTGCAATCAAAGCAACAATAAAACCAAATCCATATCAAATGGGACCTTGACCTACTAAACAATTTTTTTTTCTGTTTTTCTTTGTGGTCTGTAATGCATTGGCACCTGTGAGGTTTGGCTAATTGGGCCCTTTTCAGTTTTTTGCCAGCTGCCTGGCAAGATCCACTCACAGCTCTCTGGAAGGGCAGGAATTTGGTGTCCTTTACCAGGCAGGACTGACAAAACCAGTGCAGGTTAGTGATGAAAAATTCCATTTACTTATTCCACAGCTGAGACAGCCTTGGACACTACCTGTGTAATGTCATGTATGGCATGCAGTGAGGATACCCAGGGTGAGAAAGGATGATCACAATGGAAAAAAGTGAATAAAAACATTCCAAGCAAAACACACCTGTAACAGTAATGCCTGCTTTTGTAGGACAGGAAGAATAGCAGCGTTCTTTGATTTCAGCTGTGTTTACAGAGGTGAAAGAGAGACAATAGAATGAGCTTTTGGGAACTAGGACATGCTGCCACATTGGGAAAGTGCAGGGAGCAGCAGGAGGAGGAGGAGGATTTTCTTCCCCATCTCTTAATTTTTTTAAATTTCCAGCCATGCTAGCTAAGCACTCAGTCTGGATCTTCCTGCTGAAGTCTGCACTGCAATAGTTCTGAAAGCTTTTATGTTGTTTTTGCTTCCTGTTTAGAATCACAGGATCATTAAGGTTGGAAAAGACCTCCAGGATCACGGAGCCCAAACTTGGAACACGACCTTGTCAGCCAGACCATGGCTCTGGGTACCACATCCAGTTGTTTCTTGAACACTTTAGCATTCCTTTGAAGCAAATGACTGGGATTAAGATCCTCTGCTTCTGTTTATTTCTGCTTTAAGCAGGCTCCTGCAGCCAGGATTGTGAGATGTTATGTTTGGATAATTCATCCTAATAAATAAAAGGCTGTGTTCCTTAGGCTGCAAATTCAAATTCTGTGGAGCAGTACAGTGACACCAGCAGCCTGGGCAGTACCACATCAGCTTTCTCCATGGAGTTTCCATGGCAGAATGTTTAATAGATTTTTCCCACTCACTTTTTCTGGAGGATTTCATGTTTTTGGAGCAGAGGTTTTCCAGCTGTGGCACTGCTGATGTAAGTAAGTGCCTGTGTGCAGGCTGTGCCTCTGCCTGGTGGCTTTGGCCTGTTTTGGTGCTGTCCCTGCAGCAGGATCCCTGTTTTCCCCTTTATCCTGCTGGACCTTGCTGTTAGGGGCCACCAGCTCTTGAAGATGGGCAGCTCCTCCGGGCAGCTCAGAGAGCCCTGGGGCAGAGATGCAGGTGCTGCACTGGGATTTGGGATTTGTGCAATGATTTGGAGGTGCAGAGGGAGAGGTCTCTGCCAGGGCTCATGGATAAGGGGAGGAAGTTTGGAAGTTGTTCCCTGCAGAAAGCAGGGCTGGCAGCATTGCTGCTGGTTTTCAGATTTAAACCTTGGGCAGAGGGATAAAACAAACTCTTCAGAGAGTGCTTGTCACCAGGAGCTCATAGAAGACAGAAACAGGCACTATTAGCAAAAACCCCTAATGCTGGAGGGTTTTATGGCATTCAGGAAGAGCTGCTCTTCAAGGTCTTTTCCAGCCTAAATCATTCTGTATGTGGGGCTTGGAGGAGCTGCTCCAGGTGTTGTTCAGTGCATGCAGAAGCTTTGCATCCATGTCACACAAAAAGGTGTGTGTGTGTTCTGGAGGCTGTTGGGTTTTTTGTTGTTTGGTTTGAGGTTTTTATAAGATATCCAAGTTGAAAGCTGAGGAAGCAGGAATTCAGTTTTATAGCTGACGAGATCTGGAAGTACAATTAAATTAACAGGGGTAATTTTAACTCAAGGAGTAAAGAATATGGGTGTGGAAGGTAAGACAGAAAAAGAGGAGCTGCTTCCTGAGATCAGCCAGAAGAGCTGAGGCTGGGATTCCTTCGGACTTTTATGCTTGATAAGTGGATGTTCTGAGATTTGACCAGAATGTCTGTAGGTTAAAAACTGGGAGAAAGGTCCCCTGAACAGTTTTGAGGATTTTCTAATCCATGAAAATAAGATAAAGTATTCAATATTTTTAAGATCTCACAGGAAAACGTCTGTAGTCCTCCTCAGCTCTGTGTTATGTTCAGTATAACATGGAATATTGAATTTGCTCCTCTGAATTTTTGCTACAATGTAATAGAGTGCAATAAATTCCCCAGCGATTTGGCTACTTAATATTTATTTGTATTTACCCAGCAGATTTTATCTGCCTGTGCAAGGCCCTCAATACTGAGAGTTTATCTGAGTGTTTAGCAATCTTGTGCTTGTCCTTGCTGCACATTTGGGAGATGATCTATCGTGGGTATATTTAGGAAGCGGACATGGTGAAATTAAATCACTTGGTCAAGGTTACGGGGAGAATTTGAGATGGATCTTGAAATTAAGCCTGGATCTTCCCAGCCCTGAGCTAATCCTGTTGCAGCATGGTTACCCTCTGTTTGAAATCTCTTCTGTCATCAGGGCTTGTTTGTGGCTTTGGCTGGGTTTGCTGCAGCCACACAGTGTCTGTGCTAGCCAGGGGGACAGTGGCAGAGCAAGGGGCCCCTCTCCCCCACCCCAGCTGCTGAATCCCCAGTTTTTGTGCAAGTTTAGAGCTCAGAAGAGCCTCAGTTAATCGTTCAGCTGGATGGAGAGGAAGCACTTTCTTCCAGGTGGCATTCCCAGAAAGTGTCTTGTAGTAGGAGGAGTGGAGCTGGGCTGGGGTTTGAAGGTGCTGCTCCAGACCCTGGGGCCGGGCAGTGACACCAGAGGGTCAGTGCTGAGCTCTCAAAGTTGGTTTTTCAGTGCCTGGCTTGAGAAGTGATCACAGAATTGGGGCAGTGCGGAGCTCAGCACAGACTATGGCTCAGCTCTGCACTCCAGGATTTTCCAGGATGATATAACTGAACATAAGCTGTGCTAACTCCCATTCTCTTCCAGCTAAATATACATCTCTGGAGACTTGAGGAGCTTGAGCTGATGGTGTGGTGATGGAGAGGCAATGCTTTATGTAAGGTGTGTGTAGGAGATCTGAGAGAGATCTCCACAGGGATCATGTTAGATCCTGTAAATGTGGGATTGGTTATTTACAGCTGAAGTATGGGGAGAGAGAGGAAGGGATAAAGGATCTGAATCTCACTGTTACATTATCTCCAGAGAAATGCTCAATATCACACTATTTGCTCAGTATGAACTAAAATTCATGCCTGATTTCATTAGGTGCCATATTTATAAAAAATGGGCTATTGGTTTGAAAATGAAATTTCTAAGTTCACTTTAAATCTTGAGGTTTCAAGCCCTTATATAATAAAATTCCAGAGCTCTTTAAGGCTATCACTAAATCTTTGTAAAACTGTATTACTTTAACTGGATGCTGGTTTTGCTGTGTCCAACAGCAAATTTTTTAGGTCCTCTTGCTGGATACACAAGTCACTAATGGTGTTTTAAAGTAATGTTTTAAAATAATTATTTGGATTGGTTCTGTAAGGGATAGAAAAATGGGCCAGAAAAATGTTCATTGCCTTGTACTGGTTAAACATTCCCTTCCTAGAGATTGAAATCCCTGCCTTGCTGCTCTCGTGCTGATTCTGCAAACACACCCAGAGTCTTTCACTGCTGGAACACCAGTGCAATCACTTTCCCTATTCATGGTGCCCAAATAAACCATGTGTTTAGGTTTTCTCATAAACCAGGAGAAAAGAAGCCAGATTTTCTTACAAGTGAGGTAATCTTGCTCTTTACAGACAGTGATTTCAGCATTTATTATTATTTTTGCCTTCCAGGAAACACAGGATCCAAAACTTGTATAAATTAAATATCCTGGTGTAGACTTTTGAATGCTGTTATATCTCTGATTTGTATAATTCATGCTTTTCCAGTGGGGTCCTTAAACACCTTACTGAAGGTCCTTCATAAACCCTGGCCATCCTTCCTTCCAGGGCATTCATTGAGTTTCTTTCCTCAGCTGGTTTCAAAATTATGTCCTCTAAGTGAAATTAACTTCTTCTGTTCTTAATAATGTGATGACTTAATTTCTGAGTAATTATATTTAATTTAGACTGAGAGAAGGCAAATGGTGTAAAATAAAGTTCTGTTTTGTCAGATTAATTTTTGGTAATCCTGTAGGGAGGAAGAAGAGGCACCCAAAGCTTCTTTCCCAACTATTTTAGAGGATAGACAAAGGAAATGGTGCTTTTTAATCCCCCTGATAACAAATGATCATTTTTTTGTTGTTGTTGGAGTGAAACTCTTCTAGACTCTGGGGAGGGCTCTGCTGGTGTCAGTGGCAGGATTTCATGTGACATTAGTGAGGAGCTGGCTACAGATGTGCTGTGGGATCGGTGCTGGAGTGTTGGCTTCTTCTTCCTTCTTGTTCTTCCTTCTTGGTTTCAGGCAGTAGTTTTTGGCTGGACAGAAAGTACAGCAGTGCAGGTCACAGGTGTTTGGTCATTGGGTCAAAAGTATAAATAATATAGATGTTAGCTTTTAATTGGACTGTTTGCCTTTAAAAAACCTTGTAACTAGTGAGACACAGCTCCATTTTCTCACTTTTGGCTTGGTAGCTAAAAGTGCTACAGAATTCTCTGTACTTTAGATAAGAATTAATAAACAACCGAGTCCAAACAAGAAAATCTCTCTCATGCTTCAATCCTGACTCTGGGTGAAGGCAGAGGAAAAAAGAAACTATCCACCAATGAGTGGAACCTCTAATAAGGTGGTGCAGATAATGTGCAGCTTCTCTAAAATGTTTCCTTGAGAAACCATTGCCTTTTAAAGGATAGTTAAGCTTGGTATTCAAATGTCTCTTAAGAGAATTAATTACTTGGAAATCAGTGCTAGCAGACATCTCAGCAGTTTGGGGAAGCTCCTCTGTGAGTCTTCTCTCCCAGGCACAGAAGTTATCAAAAAGTCCATTATTTTAAAAGTAGAAAACATAGAAATCCAAATAATGTTTCGTTATATATTGTATTATTTTATCTCTTACACATATTATGATCTTCCATTGTTGCTCCTGAGCTGGAATTAATGAAATGGCAAGAGGAAAAAAACCTCAGTGGGATTTAATTTTGCAAATAATGTGCTGAGGGCTCTCATCACTACTTTATCTAAATATAACACTGTGAGCATCTCTGGTGCTTGTGAATTAGAGGATGCTTGGAAGCTGCAGCAGCTCCCAGGAAACCCAATTTTCCTCTCCACAAATCGAAGTTAGGAGTATTAAATATAATTAATATGGAATATCTGTGTTTAACTGTTTTATGGTATGTAAGCACAGAACATTTAGATGCCTTTAGTGAACTAAGCCGAGGACATGATGCAGGACTGCACAATTTATTTTTATCCTCAAGGTCAAGTAACAGCTTTGAGCACCGACAGCAGTGTTCAAGAAATATGGGTCTTACCACACAATTCCCTTCAAGGTTAGGAATTTCCCTGGATATATTATATATGTATACAAATATGTGCATTACTGATTATCTTCTTTTCCTTGGGCTTTTGAAAATAAAAGCTGTGTATTTTTAGAGACTGGAATGTCTGACTTAGAGAGCAAAACTCCAAGATACATAACAGAGGTATGAAGTTGATCTTTGCAGGACAGAGTTGTGTTACAGGAAAAAAGGTTATTTGTATAAAGAAATTAAGGAATCCTTCCAAATATGGGAATTCCAAGTGGAAATGTGGATTAAAGTAGAATTTTTACTAATCTGATGGTGCTGGACACTTTCAAAATTACTGAGCTGAAATGGCAGATGAATTCCTAATGGACTTAAATTATCAGCCCATGCATAAACCACCTTGTAACACTTTAAAGAGGAGAAAAAAAATTATGCTCTCCTGGCTTTCACTGATTTACTGGTTTACAAGCACTTCAAAGTCTCCCTCTTATCTTCCTCTTTTTGGAGTGATTTAAGCAAACTTTGCAGATTTATTTTCTCAACCTCCCAGCGAGGCTTTTGTATTTATTTACTAGTAAATTACTTTTGCTTTTTAAATTATTGTCATCCATTATTTCTGTTTATGGAGATGAGGATGCATGTGGTTGATCAGGTGAGGGCAAGGAGGAGGGGAGGGTTCTGTCAGCCTCAGACAGGAGGAGGCTGTTGGGATTTTATCACTATAATTTACTGGTTTATTACTGGACATTAAGACATCCAAAAGATTTATTTGGAGCAAAAACCTTGCTAAGAGATCATGTCTGTGAGTTAGCCCTGGAAAAGGGGGGTGGTGGTGTTGGTTGTCCAGGTGGAAAAGCCCTGGATGAGGCTTTGAGTTCTGGGATTTGCCTGCTGGTCCTGGAGCACTTCCTGGTGGTCCCTGTGCAGGGGAATTTGGCTGGATTTGGGATGTGAGCTGCCAAATGACCCACAGGGAAATAAATAACCAGACTTTTATTTCCCCTGCACAATGCCACGTCCTGTTCTCAGTGCCTAAAACAAATTGTTGCTGGTGCAGAAAAGAACAATTCTGGCTCTGAAGGAAGGGAGGTAAAAGTGCACTCAATAAATCACACTAAATGTAATCAGGAGATCATTCAAACCTCCCAGGCTCTGCTCTCTGGTAGGTTCAGCCTGGCTGGGACCCAGCAGCTCCTTGTGGGTCCCTCCCAGGATATTCTGGGATTCTATGAACTAATGACTGCTTTGGGTTCCTTCTTCTTGGTCTTTGGTTCTTGCATTTCCTGGCTCCTTTATGGGGGATAGGAGAGGTAGTACTGTGCATTGTTTGCCCCTAAATCCTTTCTTCACACATTTCTGACCAAACAAAATTTTGTTTTGTTTTGGTTTTTTTGTGCGGTATTTCTTCTTCTTTCTTTTTAACTCTTCCTGAAGGAATAGAACCTTTCCTCTTAGTGAGGAGCCTGCAGCACATCAGTGCTGTTGGTGAAGAACAGTTTTAAAATAATGGACAATTTGAAGGGTTATTTAGCTAAGGGAAATACTATAAAATGTGCCAATTTTGTTTGGACGTGAGATTATTCCAGACTAGATATTGGTGGGGTTTTTTTCTCTAATAACATTTTTGTTCACATGTCCACTCTTCTGCACTGAACAGACTCTTTTACTCTACAATAATGTTTTGGCAAGCCCTGAGCTCAGTTGCTTCAAAAATTCTGATATTTTAGCAAAATTTTCATAATTATTGTTTCATAGTGTTGCATCTAGGGTTAAGGAACAGCTCATGGATCTTCAGGACATGTCTCAGCCTGGAAGCCAAGCCTGACACCCACCTAATTTTCATTTAGATTGTATTTTTATTTCCTATACTGACTATATTTATTATAACATTTTTGTCTTGTATTTAGTTTAATAAGGTGAATAAGTATTTTTTGTGCAAATTATATGTTACATCTCCAAGTAAATTTTCTATGACAATAATTCTTGAAGCTTTCTTATTGTAAAGCTCATTCTTTGCTGGAGAATTTGTACATTTATTTCAAATCTAGATATAATTGTGAATAGATTTTCTAAGTTCTTATAGGAGAATATATGTGAAAGCCATAAAGATTGTGATAATTTCAGATCAGGTTTTGACTCTATAGTTGCTTAAACCCTTGGGTTGGCTTTTGTGAGAGTTATTCCCAGTTGTTCCAGTGGGATTGAAGGGACTGATTTCTTGAAGTTCACACATTTTTTGTTGGTTTTGGCTGAAGTGGAGCCATTCTGTCACAGCTGCCATGCAGGGAAGGGCACAGGACTGGTGTGGAACATTTTGGGCTGTACCAGTGTGTTCCAGCCAGCACCAGGGAGCCCTTGCCAGGCTCTGGGAGCAGGGTGAGTTCCCACAGTGACAGGGTGGCACTGCCAGCCCCGGTGACATCAGCAGCACAGAGTGACTGCTTTGGCTGAGCTGGAGGTGGTGGCACAGGGATGAACATCCGAGGCTCTCAATGATTTGTGTGACAGGCAAGCTCCAGGTCCTGCTCCCACCCAGAGGAGCACCAGGAGCTGCATGGCTTTGTGAGGAGAGCCCTTGGTGCTGGGCTCTGGGGACACCACCTGGGGGACGTGGCCCCAAAATTCCTGGGATGGGGCTCTGGGCTGTGGGGACACCCTCTGGAGGAGGTGGCCCAGGATTCCCAGGATGGGGCTGCAGGCTGCCTGTGGCTCACGTTCTCAGGCAGGATGATCAGCAGGGCACAGATAGCCAGGGCTTACCAAAGCTTAACAGATCGGATTGCTTTGCCCACTAAGCTAAACATAGCCTTTTATCTCATTACAGTGGGAAAACCCTCTCCTCAACAGGAGGCAATCACTGCAGGTGATTAATAACTAGGAAATGTGTATCAGAGTTAGAATGTTTGCTGAGACATCAAAAGTCCTTTTTTCATAGTTTGTTAAAATTCTGTTCTCCCATTTGAATTGTTGAGAGTGATTGAACCTTGTCCCACCGTTGTTCCCCTTGATGTTAATAATTTGCCTTTATTAGAGTAATAAATAAGGCTGATCCAGGCTTCCATTTGGAGCCATTTGAGAAAAAGGCTACAATGGGAGTTACTGTGTCAGCCTAATGAGATTTATAGTCAGGAGATCCAGGTATGTAGGAATAGTCTGTATATTGATGAATGAAAGCTTGAAGTTCTCAAAGGACCATGCATTTTCTTAATAATATGAATAACAGTCCACATTTGCAATTTAATTCTCTATTATTTCTCACTGTCTCATCTGAACTATGACTGGAATGGTTGAGCAGTTTAACTAGGACAATGATGGGTTTCTTTTTTAAGGTGCAGTCCAAGGTCATGGTGTGGCCTGGCTGTGTAAAGGGGGTACATGAGGTTCATACCCATGTCACAGCCTTACAGGATTTAATGGCTAAGGATGCTCCTTCAAATGCATCCTGCTCAGGATGTTCTTTTCAAATGGAAGATAAACAGTTTAATGTACAGAAGTTTAGCAAATAAGAAGGAAAAACAACTTTTAGAACATTGTGGTAATATTTGTCAACAGTGATATCAGAAGAAGGTACTGAACCAAAATTCTGATTCCAGACTCTGTTTTTTCTGGGAGAATAGTTTTGATGCAATAGAGAGATGAGTCCATGTAACCCATCTACTTGTGCAAAGTTTCACCCCTATTTCCAAACATCCTTCAAAGTCAGGTTGTCTGAAATCTGCAGTTTGATATGAGCTGATGTGACCCCTTTAAATAGTACAATCCTATAATTTGAGTTTAAATGACTTTGGATGAAATTTCTGATCTCCATCAGGGATATGAGACTGCAGGGGGAGAGTAACATTCCCTTCCAGAACACAGGGGAAGGAATTCCTGTGGTGGAAACCACAAAGGACTTGAATCTCCCTCCCAGTATCACTGTGCTATGTTAAGTAAACAGATTAATGCTGGAAGGCAGTTGGCACAGATTCTGTTCTGAGAACTGGCATTTCATGGGGTTTAAATGCCCATGGAATGAAGGCGGAATTCCTTTGCTGCCTATTCACAGTTCCCAGAAGCTGTGGCACCTTCCCGAGGCTGCTCTTCAAAGCTCTTGTCAGGACACTCTATTGGTTGGTCTAAGATTTGTTCTGAGTGTCAACAAATATTTCCTTCTCTATATGTGAGATGGCAGACTGTGTCTTTTAGCCAAAAAGAGGGTGAATGCTGTGTAGGACAGGTTTTGTATTCTTAGGCCCATCCTAGTCTGCTGAGAAGCTGATTTCAGCAGTGGGCTCAGGTTTAGCTGTGTCAGATGTAGGAGGTCCTCACTCTGTCCAGGGCAGATCCCTTTGGAGCATCAGCTAAGATGTTTCTCTGTCATTGCTGTGCTTAGGCTGTGGCAGTGAGCCAGGTTTACTTAAGCTTTACTGGGAAGCTCAGGCTAATGAATCCTTCTTCCTGAGGCTTTTTTTTGGGTGATCCTGGTTTTGTTTTCTGAGCTTTAAACCTGTGGCAAGAAGGGGACAGCAATGGCAGCCCAGCCTTGCAGGCATCTGCTCTTTGTGGGCATGGCTCTTAGATGGTGAAAGAAGAAAAATTGGGATATTTGTAGATATCACATGGTGGAGATTGAAGGAGAAGGGGGATCTGCAGTGCTGGCTGGTTGGTAGTTTTCCTTTCAGATATTGAGAAAGTTGGGATGCTGGTCAAGGAAGTGAGCTGATTGGAGCTGCAATAACTTATCAGTCAGAGCAAGTGGAAATTTGTACAAGAAAATAAATGTGGCAGATAAAACAAAGAGTTCCAGGCAACCACAGGCTCCTGAGGTTTAAATCACACAGTGAATGGTTGTGCTTGGATGGGAGCTCTGGGGCTTTCCCAGTCCAAGCCCAGAGCTTGGATTAGCTCCAGAACTTCCCCAGCACAGCCAGGTGTGCCCAACACCTTCCCCCAAGGGCAGGGAAGGGTTAACCAAGCAGCCAGCTCTGAAGCGCTGTAATTTAAACTCGGAATACACTGATTTTATAGTTAGGGAAATTGAAGCACAGTGGGATCAAGTGACCTACTAACATCTCCCAGTCAGGAAACAGCAGGGCAAGTCCTTGAGTGTGACTGCTCTGAGGTCCCTCTCCTCCACTCCTTTTATTAGGTCATGTTGCTTCCCAGGATGACAAGATGTTTGTGCAGTTTGGGAGCTCAAGCTGTTTCCTTGCAGAAATATTACTGCTCTGTGTTCCCAAACTGGAGAGACTCCGAATCTGAAAACAGATTTAATTCTTGTTTTTAAAACTTAGCAAATGAGGTTTAAAAATATGAGAGGCTGCCAGTCTGCTGTTCTAGTTTAAGTATCTGGGTTGTCATTAGGAAAATATTAGAAATCTGCTCTCCAATGCCATTCCTCTGGTCAGACAACCTCACTGGAAAGGAGGTCTTGGTCCCCAAGATCCTGAAAGAGGAATTAAAATTATATTCCTGTGTTTCCTGTCATTAATTATCCCATAAAGACCTTGAAATGTGTTTGTGATGTCTATCACCAGTACATGTGGAACTAAGATTTTCTCCAAAGAAATTAGATAGGCTCTTTGGCCTCCAAATATAAATTGGCAGTTGAAGTTTTACTGGTGAAATAATTTTTTTCAAGTTGCAGTTGAAGCTCAACAGCTGAAGTCTCATTCCTTCTATATCCCGTAAGCGTTGTTGTGTTTTTTAAACTTAGTCCCAAAGAGCATCTTTCCATTTTTCTGCTCCATTTCCACTCCTTGCCCCCAAGTTAAGGTGTTAAATTGTTTTTCTGTCAGAGCTAAATAACATGCTGCTGGATGCTTTAATAGGCATGAAGATGTGCTGACAAACCCTCATTTCTGATGGTGTCTTGCTTTGCAGGGCTTTGCTATTAAATTTGATTATGAAATATCTCAAAAAAGCACCAGCCAACGTTGCAGCCACTTTGAACTACACGTGCTGGAAGCCAGGTTGGAAAATGTTAATATTTTCACAGTTGTGTCCAAAAAGTAATAATAATAAACCCCCAACCCTTTAAATTCTGAGCTGAGAGTGTTCCTAGAGGTGCTGTTTACCAGCTGGCCCATTTCTGAGGGTGGAATTGCTATTTCAGCTCTGGCTGGGGGGTACCTGCTCTGGGTAGCAGCTATTCCCTGGGATTGTGGTTTGTAACTTCGAGGGCAGTGAGCAGGTGTGAGCCTGGAACCAGAGAGCTCCTGGCCCTGCCTCAGCAGTGCTGGGGCTCAGCTTTGGGCCATTTCTGAAGAGTTTTCTCTGGGGAGCTTTAAATGAGGCCAAACACAAGGTTGTCTCTTTATCCTTGATGCACACCCAGGGCAGGCTCCAGCTTGGTGCACGAATCCAAGGCTTGGGAGCTCAGCTCCCACTCCAGAATTTACATCATCTAGGATGGAGATCAGCATTCATGCTTGGCCTTGGCTGCAGGATGGCAGTGTGGTGGTGGAGGCAGAACCAACACAACCATGTGAGCAGGCTCCAAACAAACCTCCAAAAATCTTCCTGGCTTGTCCATCTCCCCACGTGCTCTGGTGCTTCAGAGGCCTGTGGTGAGTGAGCACTGGGAATATTCATGTGCAAAGTTGGTCGGATTTGGTATATAATCAAATGTTCAAACTAAGGTTTTCTTTCCCTTTTGAAGATTTTTTTTTTTAGTTTTTACCTCCTCTTATTCCCTTGCCTGTTCTGTTATTTAAAAATAAGAATTAGAGTTTTTCTGATATAGACCTTATGATTCTGCCTCTGGCCTGAAGTTTCTGTAGTATGACAGAAAGTCTTTAAGAGCAGCACTCATCAAACTGGCAACAGCCAAATGTGTGGAACAAGATTTTTATGCTGTGTGGAATTTCTTTAAGCTATTCCTCTCTTCTTTCAGGAAAGACAGTATAAGAAAAAAGTCTTCTTTAATGTATTTTAGTACTGTGTCAATCACTCTTCTCTTGCTTTTCAAATTATCTTTAAAATTTCTACCAAAAAAAAAAAAAGAATGTCAGTAGCCAGATAATTGCAGATGTCTCAGTATCTTCCTGCTTTTCTGACAGAGCAGTAGAGGTCACCAACATTTATGGGTCTGGGACCTCAGCACAAGACATTTAACTTCAGCACTGCTTTGTTCAGTGCTGGGATTCAGTTTGAGCTTCACTGCAAACTCCTCACAGCTGCAGTTTGTACTGAAAACTTGTTCTGAAAAGGGGACACGTCTCTCTGCTTAATATAACCCAAAGTCACTGCATCTGGTGTCCTGGCATGCATGTAATTGCCTGTAGCTTCCTAATGATAAAGGCAGTCTCACATGAGAAAATTCTGCATTGATCCTAGTCCTGATTTACATTTTACTTCATTAAGAAAAAATTGATCAGCATAGATAAAACTCCTGATCAATGATCCCAGCACTTTTTTTTTTTTTTTAATAGCTTCCATTTTGGTGCAGTGCAGACTTTTGGTTTAACTGGCTGAATTGATATTCTGAGCAGCGAGTAAGGCAGGATGACAGAGCATCAGCACAGCTACTCCTATTATTGCTCAGGGAGGTGTGCTCCTGCCACCCTGGCCAAGGCACAGGCAAGCCACGAGCCACTGCTGTCCTAGGATGCTACAGAACACATCACAACTTTTATCTATACTGTTCTACACATTCTTCCCCCCCCAAAATAGAGGTATTTTCTTGTGTTCAGTGACTCTCAGGATTGAATGGTTTGAGGTAGGGAAGTTGAAGTTGTAGTTTGGATGTGGTACATGTACTGATCGCAGTTTCCTTTGAAAAAATAAACTATTACACAGAAAATGTTCTGCCTTTCAAAGGACTCATGTCTCTGGCTTGTTTTTGGTATTTGGGTTTGTTTTGCACTGCCGTAACACGGTATTCCGTTGGAAAAGCCTTTTACACTTCTGAATCCTGTATGTGCTAATAATTCAAAAAAGCAGATACATAGAAACTCAGAATGGACAGTGAGAAGCTGTAGATAAAATGCAATGATTGCCCAAAGTGCAGAGCTGTAGGGAAGAGGAAGAGAAGGGCAGAGAGCTGCTCTGGCATGTGTGTGTGGTTTTACAGCACATGCTGATGTGACCAGATCAGATTAAACGGGGATATTTCGCTGTTCCTCCTGTACGGTTTTGGATTTCTGGCAGGCATGGCAGGGACACAAACCCAACACAAACCCCAGAGCGCTGCTGCAAGGACGCTTTCATTTATTTATTTATTTATTTATTTCCTTCCCCCCTGTTTTCCTTCGAATCCCCATTGTTCTTACATAAACAGAAGGAGCAGGGGAGGGCGAGCCAGCCGGATCTTTGCTGAGGGTGCTTGTGAAGTAATTTGCAGTACGGGCTGTCACGGCGGGCACAGCCCGAGCATCGCCGGGCACTGCGGGCTCCATCCAGCATCCACATCCAGCATCCAGCCCCGCATCCTGCGCCTGCTCGGGTGCGGGGATGCGCCGCTGCCCGCGCCCCCTCTGCTCCTCAGCCTCGCATCCCCCCCTGTCCTCCTCCAGCGGCACTGATAGGACTTGACAGCCCTTGTCCTTGAAGGTTTCTCCCGTTTCTCAGTAAGTGGCATATTCCTGGTCGCTTGCCATCTTCCGTTTTTGTCATTATCCCAGGGGAAGCATTAAAAAAATCGCAAACAACAAACATGGTGGTTCAGTCCATTTTTTTTTTTTTTTAATTTTTCCGTTCTGTATTATTTTTTTTTTTCCGCTGTTGCCGTTCCTTGCCCGGTCCCCGCGGCGGGGTGGCGGTGTCCCCGCTGTCCCCAGCGCCGTGCCGTGTCCCCGGCCGTGCCGTGCCGTGCCGTGCCGTGCCGTGCGGGGATGCTGGCCGCCTCCCCGGCGCTCGGCATCGTGGTACGGTCGGTGCGCAGCGCTCCATGCCGAGCCCCGAGCCCTCCGCCCGCTAGCCGGGAGCAGGCTGCTGTGCTGGGGACCATGGCTTAGCCGAGTAAGTAGCGACATCCGCAGCATGACAGCGGTCATGGTGGCGGTGCTGGTGATGGTGGTGATGATAATGCTAATAATAATAAAAAAAGAAGTCGTTCCCCTTTCCGTTCTGAGCTCGTTTATTTGGCTTTGTGCTGCCGGGGAAGATGGTGTGGGGACTGGGGCTGAGTGATGCAGTAGGGTTTGGTTCGTGCCCTGGGAATCTCTGCAAAGGTAATGCTGCGACTCGTGCAGATTATTCTGTAAGGTCAAAGAGAAACTGCATCGCTAAAAGGCTCTCTTGCATCAGAAAGCGTTTGCTGGGCTTCGGTAGGTTGAGAATTCAGCATGATCTTGTTGTTTTTGAAACGTATGGGCTTGATTTTGATTAAATCGGTTCTTTAGTGATGAGGAAAACACGTGGATGGGATTTTGCTTTTATCATTGCTGGTAAGAATCGGACGTGCCTTTTTCTATTTTTTTCTTCCAGAAGCTCACATTTCATTAAAATGTGAGCAGTACACTTTGACTGTTGTATTTTTCTAACTTTAATGTTCTCTTATGATAGACAATGCTATTTCTTGTTAGGAAAATCTGTAATCCTCATCTGAGTTCCTTTATAGAGCTGTTTATAGTTTTTCAGTGCGTTTGTGTGAAAGTAAAGGGCACGCAGGTTAAAACCCCCAAACATTGCCTTTGTATTGAGATGGACTAGAAAATAATGTGGAAGAAACCGGGAATTTTCTGTAACTCCTTTTAACCATGCATGATGTTTCCTGTGTCAAGATGGGGAAAGGCTTTCCTGAGGTGTATGGTGTAATAATTAAGATCTCTGACAGATAGCCTTTCATTTTTATTTATTCATTTATTAATTCCATCCAAAGAAGAATGAGCTCCCAAAGCTTTTGGCCGTTCGCGAGGCACCCAAGGCTTTAAGAGAGCACAGCAGGCTCCGGGAGTCATTTCCGATTATGTAAAGGCAGATTGTGTGCGCTCGCTCCGTGCCTGCGGCGCTGGCAGCTCCGCGCTCCGGGCAGCAGCCCCAGCCCCAGCTCCCAGCCCCTGGCTCCAGGCTGTCCCCCCCCGAGCCGGGGCTGTCCCCCGGGCACCGCACGGGTCCCCAGCGCTGCCGGGCCATGGCTGTGGGCAGCCCTGGGGCTCCGGGGCAGCCTCCAGCTGATGCTTAGCGCGGCGCTCCCCATCCCTGCTGCAAGGTGAGTGCTGAAGCGGCTCCAGGGAAGGGCTCTGCTTTCGGGATAAACCCTTTTATACCCCAAGGGCTCCGTGCTCCTCTGGGTTTCTGGTCCTTTGACCCCCTGATGGCTTTCTGTTGCGGGGCTGGGAAAGGATTGCAGGGATATTGCACAAGTTGGGATGTCTGGAGGAGAGCTGGCACGTTTGATACGGGAAAATTGCGCTTTTATTGCTGGGATCTGAGGTTGATGTTAGATATGTGTGGTATGAAATTGATAACGAGGGATTTTTGCTAGTATTTGCTTAGAAAAGGGATTACAGATCTTCATAGTCCACATGTTTTTTTTACTGCTGAGATGCATTCCTGATTAGCATTTAATTTGTGAGAGGTCATCCATATGCATGACTGGCTCTTGTACCTTGCTCTGGAATAACTGTTTGACTCAGGTATCCAGCAGGTCTTTGATCACAGACAGCTTTTACTTTGTTCGTGCTCCTCTCATTTTAATCTGAATTGCTACCTGTGAAGAGGTGGTTCATATTTTCCCTGTAGTGCTGGTAAAATGAGTAAGTTTGCGGATAAGGCAATAAAATAAGGCTTGTAGATAAGTTGTGTAGGGCAATGCAGCATGAAGGTTTTTCCCTTTAATTTATTTTTTTTCTCTGTGTGCTGCCTTTTCATCCTTTTTGTGTATGTGCCTTCATTTCTCTAGAGAATTGATTTTGGCCCGCATCAATGCTAAATATACATTCATTTTCACGGAAAAGGTCAATTTTCTTCTCTGCTGCAGATCAAAACTGCATGATACTCCTCATGCTTTCTGCATATATAAAAAGGTTACATGCATGTATATTGGAACAGCTTGGAGGAGTTTCATGCTTCCCAGCAGGATTCCAGGCTGCAGAAGACATGGTAATGATGAACTAGGTATCATACTGTTCTTCTAAGAGCTGCCATGAAGTCACTTTTGTGAGTGCTTTTTTCCTTTTAAATTTCATACCATGCATTTAGGAAACAGCTTGGAAAGATTTTCTTTTCCCCTTTCATCTTCTCCCAGCATATAAAATGTACAGCTTATCTTTCCCAGTGCTGTTGGATTAGGGATGCAACATTTTTTGAATCCTGCTAAATATATATATCTTCCTGTCTGAATACAGCAACTGCGAGCATACATCCTGCTAACATATGAAAATGTTAAAAGTGCTTTTGCTTTCTTTTTTTTTTCTTTTTTTAAATTTTTTTTTAATTTTCATCCTGCAGTTCACATTGTCGAATGCCAGTTGTGTACGTAGTAATTCCTTGTAACATTTCGGAATAAATGTAGAAGTCTTGACCTTGTAACTCCCTCTCCCACTCAGTGAGAGCCCATTGCACTGCAGTAGGACTCCAGCAGTGGGGGTTCTCTAAATGGACCCCACCTCCTTTAAGAAATGGAAATACTTTTACAGCTTGCACCTAAAATCATATTCTGAAGGGAAGAAAGTGGTTCATTTGACTAACCTGACTGGGAAACCTCGTAGAGAATAAGCTGCCTTTTGCCAGGCTTTTTCATTCTGTTTTCAAGGAGACACAATGAAGGATGTAATTCCCTGGAATTTAGCGAGTACTGCTCTGATTAATTACATTCAGATTATGCATTATCTGATCAAATGTCAACCACCCCCCTCCCCCATGATTAAAATCACACATTTCTGATTAATTTTAACGTGCCAGTTGAAAAAGGGGCTAAAAAAAAAGCAAACCACCTAAGGATTCGAGAGGTGTTTTGGTCCGATTTAGGTATTAAAATAGGATGCTAAATCTTCAGCCAGCCCCTCTTGTGGGATCCCTGTGCTAAGGCAGGCAGGGAGCGATGACTCCGGTCTGAATGGAGCAGCAGAGCTCTGTCCGTGTGTGCCGGGAGAGCTCCGGAGCCTCCGCAGCCCCTGCAGCCCGGGCTGGCCCTGCTCCGTGTCCAGCAGGGATGGAGCATCCCAGCCCTGCTCCGTGCCCAGCAGGGATGCTCCATCCCAGCCCTGCTCCATCCCAGCCCGGCTCCAATCCAGCCCTGCTCCATCCCAGCCCTGCTCCATCCCAGCCCGGCTCCAATCCAGCCCTGCTCCATCCCAGCCCTGCTCCATCCCAGCCCGGCTCCAATCCAGCCCTGCTCCATCCCAGCCCTGCTCCATCCCAGCCCGGCTCCAATCCAGCCCTGCTCCATCCCAGCCCTGCTCCATCCCAGCCCGGCTCCAATCCAGCCCTGCTCCATCCCAGCCCTGCTCCATCCCAGCCCGGCTCCAATCCAGCCCTGCTCCATCCCAGCCCTGCTCCATCCCAGCCCGGCTCCAATCCAGCCCTGCTCCATCCCAGCCCTGCTCCATCCCAGCCCGGCTCCAATCCAGCCCTGCTCCATCCCAGCCCTGCTCCATCCCAGCCCGGCTCCAATCCAGCCCTGCTCCATCCCAGCCCTGCTCCATCCCAGCCCGGCTCCAATCCAGCCCTGCTCCATCCCAGCCCTGCTCCATCCCAGCCCGGCTCCAATCCAGCCCTGCTCCATCCCAGCCCTGCTCCATCCCAGCCCGGCTCCAATCCAGCCCTGCTCCATCCCAGCCCTGCTCCATCCCATCCCTGCTCCATCCCAGCCCGGCTCCAATCCAGCCCTGCTCCCCAGCCCTGCTCCATCCCAGCCCGGCTCCATCCCAGCCCGGCTCCATCCCAGCCCGGCTCCATCCCAGCCCTGCTCCAATCCAGCCCTGCTCCAATCCAGCCCTGCTCCATCCCAGCCCGGCTCCCCAGCCCTGCTCCAAGGTAACCGATCCTTAGTGGAGCAGTTGCGTAAGAGAACAGCCTTTCTCTCTAGGTAGGTTATGCTCCGCATGCTGGGTGGGTTTTCATGTGCCAATAGAGATAAATAAAGGGCGTTGTGGAGGTTATATAAACACACAGGCTTTAATTTCATCTGTAAAACAACAGAGAGGGTCAACAGCATTTTATTGTCATTTTATTTGAAGGTTTGGTGCCCTTTTGTAGGAAATGTAAGCATACGGTGCAATTTTAAGAGCTGTAGGGTTTTTGGCTCAAGTTTTACTGGTTTTGCTCATGTTTAGGTTAAAAAGCATGGTTTTACTGTTTTATTTGTGATAAATAACCTTGGTTTTTGCATTAAACCTGGAGATCTGAAGTTAAAGAAAAAGAATCACTGTATAAAAGAAGGGTTAGGAATGAGGCATATTTTAATAAATTCAAGAGGCTGTCAGCTCTGTAAAAGGCAGGACGTGTCCCCTCTGAACACTGCAGATGAGTGAAATATGGAGCCTCTGAAGGGATGTGGAATTCCTGCTTAGGTACCAGAGTTGGCAGAGTTGGGAAATGGTAACCAAGTTACAAAATACTTCCCTTCTACCACACCGTGTATGAACAAGTTCATCCTGCTGGTAACATGTTTTTCCTTGTTTTTAAAATATTCATGGCACGGTTAAAGCATCTGAGGGCTGTACACCAGGCTCTCAGAGAATCCTAGAAACAGTTAATGGGGAAAGCTAGAAGAGGACCAGAAGTAAAACTGGGATTTCTGTATGGAAGAGTTTGTGCATTTTTAACCTTTTGTCTCCTTTGCCCACACGGTGAAGGTGAGATGGCTGGGGAAGGCAGCTGATTTCAGAGGCACAGACTAGTTGAGGTTGGCAAGTACCTCTGGAGATGGTCCAGCTCAACCCCTCCTGCCCCAAGTGGAGTCACCAATAGCTGGGCAGTGTCCAGTCAGGTTTTCAGTGTCCCCAAGGATGGAGAATTCACAACCTCTCTGGGGCACCTGTGCCAGCTTTTGACCTTTAAATGGAATTTTCTACCTTTGCTCTCCTTACCTTTTTGCCTTTCACCAGACACCATTGAGAAGAGTCTGGCTCCATCTTCCTCACTTTCTCCCAGCAGCTGCTCGTTGATAAAATCCCCCTGAGCCTTCTGCTCTCTGGGCTGGCAGTCCCAGTTTTCTGAACCTCCTGCCTGTGTGGCAGGTGCTCCAGTCCTTTCCTCACCTCTGCATGCCTTTGGAGGGCTCTCTCCAGGATGTCCCAGCAGTGCTGCTGGGAAGGGAGGCAGCCCTGAGCTGTGAGGACACACTGCTGGCTCCTGCTCAGCGTTGGGTCCAGCAGGAACCCCAGCTCTGCAGAGCTGCCTCCCAGCCAGCTGGCCCCCAGCCTGTCCTGCCTCAGGGGCATAGCTTTGCCTTTCCCTTTGCTGGCCACCCCGGGATTCCTCTTGGCCTCTTGCTCCCTCGGAGAGGCAGCTCATCCATCTGGTGGCACAACCACAACCTCCCCATTTTCCCAGTCTGTGCCCTTGCTCAGGATGCTCCCTTCCTTCATCCAGGCCATTAATAAAACACTTGGCTGTTGCATAGAAAGAAATCCCTTGGAAGGAGAGGATTAGAGCTGGAACTGCAATTTCAAGATTTAGCCCAGAATTGAAGTGCTGTGTTATTAAAAGATGCCAAAAATTGGTCAATATCCTGAATACGTTTATGGTTGGAGTGTGGAATTTGCAGTATTGAATGCCCATGCATTGCATCAGCATCCCAGGGCTTGGGGATGAAACAGGAAAATCAGTGATTCAAATTTACTAAGAGCTTATTTTATATATTAAAGAATGAAGACTCACAGCTGATGAAGTAATTTCAATTGATAATTTCATTTCAATTAAAGTGAGTTAAAAATAAAACCATATGAAATGAATTAAAAATAAAACGAGATTTAGTCCAATCTGATTTGGATCTTACTGAAAAATCTGTTGCACAGAATGAGGAAACAGGATAGGGAAGATGCTTATCTGTGAGATGTTGGGCAAAGAGCTATTTCTGTAGTCCTTGCCTGTCCAGTTTGCTGACCTTCCCAGCTCCTGACCTCTGGAAATTAGTTGGGCATTTGGAGAGAATGACACTCCTCATATACACACTCCATCTGAGGAGATTTTTATTCAGACAAGAGCTGTCTTAGTCTGATAAGTGATCTTCTGTGCTTTGGTTTGGATTGTGTTCCACGGTGTAAATCCGTGTAGACTTTGGACTGCAGTTTAGGATGAGATGCAGCATTTTAAATGGGATTTGGGATTCCTCCTCCTGTATCCCCCAGCTGAAGTCTCATATGACAATTCCCACCAGCTGTCACAGGTGAGGCAGGGAATGACAGCCCACACTGGGATTGGGTGATGGAGTTTATTTGAGATCCAACAAGTTTTGGGCTTTTACCCTACTTGATCTCACACACTGGCTGTCCTAGGCATCCCCCTGGCCTCTGCCTCCATGCATCTCAGAATTCCAGAATGTCCCTTTACTTGTCTTTCCAAACTCCCCTTGGTCTTCTGTCCAATCTCCACTTTTTTTACCCTGGATACCCTTGTTTTCTCAGACACCACTTCTTTGTTCAGACTCATCTTCCTTCTGGAGCTCAAGGCGCCTCAGTTTTCCAAACCCCAGTAGTCTGGGCAGAACCCCTGCCATGATCAGTCCCTTTGGTGGTGCTGTCTCATCCCTCTGCACTAATTCCATGCTCCACTCTTTTTAGTCCAGGTATTCTCAAAACCTGCAGTGAGGCTGGAAGCAGCAAGGAGCAGGCTCATGCAGGAGAGTGGAACAGTCTGGGACACCTTTATAGCCTCACACACACTCTGGGATCTGCTGCCCTCTGCACTGGAGCCATCTGTCACCTGTGACTGCAATGGAGGGGTCTCCATCCCTGTTCCCTTGGCTGCCTCAGCCTCCCAAGCACAGGTCCTACCATCCACCCTTTTTGTTCAGCTGCTTTCAGGGGCCTGGAGGGAAGAGTGACATTCCTCAGAGGGGTGGTGGCTCTTTGGCATGTGCGCTGTTCATCTTGGGGTTGGATGGGTTCATTGCAGTGGTCATGCTCAGCATCTCACTCACCTTGACATCCCCCAGTGGGTGCTGATGAAGCACAATGAAATGCTCTGCCACCGACCTGACTTGTCTTTCACAGTGGTACACCGTGTGTCACACAGGTAATTAGAAGGGAACAGCATTCCCAACAAACCCTTCCAGTCTCCTTGGGAAATGTGCAGTCCCAAAAGTCAGGAGGCAGCATTGATCTGTGTCCTCTGTAAGGCAGTTTGAGAAGAAGCTGCTGTCCTGGCTGAGGACAGCTGCTCAATTTGCACTGCAACCTCCCGTGTCCCTTCCCTCTGCTTGCATTGTAATGAACATCTCGCACGTTGTTCTAAAAATACCTCCAAATGATGTTTGATATTAAGGGACCAGTGAAATGCAATTACAATGAAATGATGATTTAGTAGTGTTTATCACAATGACCTGAGATTGTCACCCTCCCTCCCCCAGTGCTTGAAGCGATACCCATTTATGAGTACTTGAGCTAACCTGGGAAATTCCAAGAAGAATTGCAGACAGCTCCTAAGATGCAATGCAAATTGTTGCAGTACCCATGGAGGACATTTGCATTATGGTAGGACTGGTTGTCTCTGTAATGGTGATTGTTATGCAGAGAACTGCAGGATAAAATGGTAGTGCTAAATCAGCAGTGCTGAATAAGATGGCTGAAAATGCCAGGAGAACAAACTGTTGGAGCAGGAGCACTACAGGAGGAATGAGAGGCAAGACACCTCTCAGCTCTCTTGGTTCTGCAGGTAATTTTCATGTCTCTTTGGTGCCGCTCTCATGCCCTCACTGCATCAGTCTGCACCGGGCAGGACAGAGCTGCTGGCATGGAGGGGACAGGCTGAGGGTGCCCTGGGTGTCTTGGGCTGGCCTGGAAGGATGTGGAAGGACTGCCCTGGTACTTCCACTGCAGCATCAAGAGCTCCCCTTCAGGGCACAGGGGTTTTGAGGTGATGTTTTATGCTGAGTGTTTGTGAGGAGCTGTTATCCCCAGTGTTGGTGAGTTTGCACCACTGTTTGCAGAATCTTTGGTTTATTTGGTTTTAAACCTTTTTTTGGTTCATCTGAAATAGGACTGCACATCTCCATCTGTCCTGTGTGGTGCCTAAATATTAGAGATAGATACAGAATGTGGAGAGGTTGGATTTATTTACATGCTTGGGCTGAAGTGGGAAGACAAAAAAGAAGAATATGTATTTTCCCAGGAATATGTGACACTACAAGAGGTGATGTGGATAGGGACCCTGGAGCTTGTCAAAATGAAGTGGTTTGAATATGCAGGTGGGACCTGGCTTGTCCCCAAGCTGGGGGAAGCCTGGGTGGGCCAGCTGCTGCCTGTGGCTGGCAACAGACTTGACCTTGGAGAGGGGAGAATGTGTTGAGAGAGACAAACTGTGCTCAGACTTAAAAAAAAAAGTGGCTCTCTGCTGCAAAGCTTGAATTGCTGCCTATTGCTTTGGTTATCTTCTTATAAATCTTAATGTGGCTGTTCAGTTGAAGCAAGTACAGTTAGGATGCCATTCCTACCTTGGGATGGATCCTTCCCTCCAGCAATGTTTACAAAATAATGAAAAAAAGAAGCAGCAATCTGAGGAAGGCACATATAAAATCTGCAATGCAGAAATAGGATTATATATTTATCTGAGTTCTCATGTAGACAGATGATTAATACAGTGCCAGCTACAGGGTTTATAGCTTGGTATATCATTAAGGTTCCTTGTAACTCTAATGTGAAAAGATAATAAATTAAGTGTCCTCTTCCCTGCCCTTGTCCTCCTTTTTCTAGTTTAGAAATACACTTGGAAGTTTTAATCTGAAAACATGGTTCTGATACCAGAGTTGAGGATGGAAAGGAATGAAAGGGAAAATGGAAGACACCTAAAGTGATGTTTTTCTTGAACCTTTTTAAGAATTAAATTTAAGTGCACGAGGTCTTAACATACAAGCCTCATTTGCATATCTGCTTTTGGATTAGGAAGGGATCTTGAAAAATATTGCTGGGAAAGTATTTTTGGAGATTTTTTTTCCCACTTGTTAGAGAAAACTAACATACAATTTCTTAGTTGGGTCCAGCTTCCTTCTAAGGCAGCCTTGTTCCCCTCTTTACCTTATCTGGAGCAGGTGAAAGCTGCAGATACAGGACATGTTGAAGTTTTTAGTATCAATCAGGTAAGTAGCAGTGCTTTCTGGGCTTCAATTGCCAAACCCTGAGAGAAAATAATTGCAATATTTAAAGTAAACCCGAATTAGAATGCTGTGAAAGAACAAATGTTCAAGCAACTAGAAACACCCATACATATTCCATTTAAAGAAGGCACTCTATAGTGGGAGCCAGTCCTGGTGAGCTCAGTGCTGTTGTGGGCACTGGGGATAAAGAGGATTAGGGCCTGGGATCCTCTGGAAAGCCTCTGTGCTGGGTTTATCCCATCCTGTGAACTCACCCTGCTGCCTTTAGGCAGAGCATGACCCGGGGCTGGGCAGTGGCAGCAAATCACCCAGGGATGGCAGTGCTGGAAGTGCTCACACTGACCCCAGAGGGTGCAGAGGTTCTGCAGGAGGGCACATTTCACAGGGCAGCTGGGCAGAGCTCTGCCCTTTGCTGGATTAGGGAAGGGATCAATCCTTGCACTGGAGAAGAAAGTCCCTATCTGTGTATATGCACACACATGTGCATGTCTGCATCTCTAGAAGCACCCAGGCAGAAAGCAGTTCCTCTAAAATCCTTCTTGCTCCTTGGTTTACTGTGGAGTTTAATTCCATTCAAAGTTAATCTCGCAGTGGTTCACTTGAAAACAATACCAATTTTGTACTGCCTCCCACACACAGATCCACTCCCTTCCTCAGTAATTCTTGTCTGACCTCACAGCTGGTTCTCCAGAAACTTTCCTCCCAGCTGCCAGATATTTCTATTCAGGAGTTACCCTCAGGAGCAGCAGCACATTTCCATGTTGGTCTGGCTTTTGTGTTTGTTCTGTAGTGAGCACAGAGCCTCAAAGCTCGAGGCCTTACTTAATTCAAAATTTTGTATGGATTTGACTTTCTCTCCCATGACTCTGCTTTTTTACAGCACCCAAGTTCCACCACAGCAGTAGGATAACAAATACAGGAATGCTTGTGATTACTTGAGGTAAAAATCTCTTCTTGGATGCTCTGGAGTTCATTCCTGCAAAGGATTGAGCAGACCAGGGGATGAAGCACGTGCCCCATTAAATCATGAAGCACCAAACATCTCTGGTGATGGCCATAAGGGCTCCATGCAGCTGTTTTCAGTCCAGTTCAGGAAGGAAGAAGGAGCAGATCCTACTCATTTTCACCTCTTTGTGAGGAGAGCAAAGCAAATTGAATATAGAAATAGGGAATCCCCTCAAACCTGTTGTTATTATTTATTATCCCCTCAAACCATATTATTACATGACTTAAATTGAAGATCCACCAGGTCCCATGGGAAAGGCAGAAGGTGGGATATTCCATGTGTACCCACAAGAAATAGACTTGTAAGAAAAAAGGATGTAGACCAGTGGCAGTGGCTTGGAGGTTTTTTAATCCATGTGGAGGATGGAAAAAATCTCATCATAATGAAGGTATTTATGAGGATCTCTGTTATCAATGGCAAATTCTTTTGTCTGCAAGCAGATCTTGACCATGGCAAGCCCCAGGGATGTTTCTGGGAGAGTTCTTGGGTGCAGCTGTAGGGTGGAAAAAGGGTTTTATGGCCCAGCTCACTGGTCCCACTGTGCAGACACCCCAGCACCACGAGGCTCTTCCCCAAGGAGTGGAATAAACCCATCAGAACTGGTGACAGGCAAATAAACCACTCCAAACCAGGGTGTCAGATGGGAAATCTCTTTGGTGCCTTCTCAGAACACATCCAGAGTGGCAGAGCTGCTGTCAGTCACCCCCCATGCCATCCCCATGTCCCCAGAGCTTTGGCAGCTTTTCCTCCCTGGAAAGGAAGAAAAAACCCCCAGCAAAGTTGATTTTTAGCATTCCTCTCTCTCCAGTGTATACCCAGAGGAGGGAGGGAATTTGCTGTGTGTCTTTGCAGAACTTTTGGAGCTGAGTTGTGAGAATTAAGGCTGTGCTGGTTCAGCCTGTGCTTGGCTTTCTCACAGCCAGTGTCTCCCTAGAAATCTTTTGTCTGGGATTTCTTGCCTGGCTGTGTGGAGCAGTGTCTCCCTGGTTTTCAGACTGATGGATGTATTGGTTGTTGCTTGTGGATCTTCTTCAGCATCATCTGCTTTCATTAGCATTTTTGAACAAAGGAATGAATCAGAATAAATCACAACTAATAGAAATATAGGAGCAGATTATCATTTTGTAAAGCTGAACTCTCTCAGAGGAGATTACGTATTTAAGTTGAACAAATACAACTTCATAAATAAACTAAATTAAACATCATCTAATTTTACTTTTGAAGCCAAGCAATTTTAATCCATACTCAGCTTCTTGTATAAATATTTCCCAACTCCATTTTATTCTTTGAAGCATTCTTATTCATATTAAAAAACCAAAAATGTGCCAAATTGAACCACAGTTGTGTATACTGAATAGATGTAAAAGCTTGGGTGTATTACATAATAATCTGAGAGTTGGCAGGAGGGAGTGATTGCATTTGTGAGTGTCCAAGTAGTGTAAAAATGCTTTTGCAGAACCTAATATTTGTCTCTAAAGCTCTCTGACTGATGGTGTGCCTGAAAAATCCTTTCCATAAATCCCTTATGTGTTGTTCAAAAGGAAGCAATAGATGATTAGAAATCTATATATTTCCCCAGGGATAATTGATGGAGAAACTGTGGTGCTGCAAGCATTGCCCAGCTGGTCTGGATTGTGAGCAAATTCCTGCTCATGGATGGAAAGGCTGTTTTACTGCAGAGCTGATTCTCAGAACTGGGAGCATTTCAAACCCCCCAGTATGTCACTGTGCCATTGGAAATGTGCTTTATCTATCATCTTATTAGACAAAAAGAGTATTTTTTTTAAAAAAGTGGTAATAAGTTTGAAGAATTCTTGTTAAGTGGTTCATATGATGTTCACAAAGCTGAAATATAATTCCAGTCCACCCTATGTTCAGCCTAAAAACCACAATCAAAAGCCATTTTCCAGAAATAGGCTTAAATGCAGTTCTTTCTTTGTGTTCATTAAATCACTGTGTGCAGTTTGCAGAACTGACCTGCCCAATGACTTCAGGGGCTGAAAATGGTTAACAGTGCTTTTCAAAAATACTTCATTTCTAAGTAAACTAGATGTGAAATTACCAAGAACTTGTTTTTTGTCTAATATATTGAAGATAGGACAAAACAAGAGAAGTGAAATAAATCTGCATCTTTTTTCTGGTTTTAATATTGAACAATTTATTTATGAAGTTTTTATATAACTGTTGAAAAAATCTTACAGGTGAGATTTATTTTCATAATAAAATCACTAAAATTGAGAGTTTGGGTAAAAATTCTGCTTTTCCTACCACACTTAGATTTTTCTGGGAATAGTTGCACATTGCTTTTCCCAGTGGTTGAAGTGAGCATTTGCTGTGTGTAGCAACAATGGAGTAGAGCTTTGGGAGCACTGTAGATTCTGGAATATTTGGGAAGGTGCAGGGGCAAGGAGGTGACGCCCAGAGGGGTTTTTGGTGGCAGGTGGCTTTGCTGTGGCCATGCAGGGCTGGGTTTGACAGCCCCTGATGGAGAAGATAAAGAGCTGGACCCTGCACAGTTCAATATGAATCGAGCAAGTGCCACTTTATTGTTCTCTTCTAACCCTAATATAGAATTTCTCTCCCCCTACACATGATCATGCAGCTTATCATTGGTAGAAGCCTTCTTGCACGAGGCAAACATGCAGACTTTTCTACTTCTCATTGGCTTCAGAGTTCCTTGGTATTCACCTATCACCTTTAGTTCTTTTTTCTCACCCCTTGTTTTCTTGTTAGGCTGCAGCTGTCCTTCTTATCTCTCTTTCAAGGACAAAGCTACAGGATCATGAAAGCATTTATATCCTTTTCCTGGCTTGTTCACTGCATGTGAATTTTTCTCTAAAACATTGCCACACCTGATGGCACAACCCGTGGCAGTGCCAGTGAGTTCCTGCTGTGCCAAGCTGTGCCAGCAAGGGCAGGGTGGGGATGCTGTGGCTGCCCATGGGAGCAGAGCTGCTCTCGAGCTCTTCCCTGCCAGGACCTGGCAGGAGAAGGGTGCCATGGGCAGGGCAGGGCTGCTGGGCAGCTCCTAAGCCACTGGGACAGAATGGGAGGGCTGGAATGGATGGATTTGTCCTTCAAAATGCAAAGCAGCCAGAAAGAAGGTGAGGAAATGTAGGCTGCTGTTGTTCCAACTTCCTGGAAGATGGAGAGCTCCTGGCTGGGAATTTGGTCACATAGCATATGACAAAAATACTCCTGGTGGTTCTAAGTGCAAGCAGGTCCAGCTGAAATCCAAGTAAATTGCCACTTCCCTGATGAAATGTGCAGCCCTGGATTAAGGAAGGTTCCTGAGCACTGCTGCATTAGGGCTGCTCCACATTTTCAGGATGTCCTTGAGTAAGTTTGCAGGAGAGGAGGGATAAGTTCATTAGGAGAATGCAGCAAGGAGTGATTCAAGAGCTGCACGAAGATATTTTGCAAGTGAAAGATTCTAACAGTCCTGCATCCTGGAAATATCATGAATAATCAAGTACTTGTCCCCAAATTATGTGCTGGTGACAGGCATGTGCCCCTCAGGCTGGGCCAGTGGGAGAGGTCAGCTGCAATGGGAAATGTGTAAAGAACATTAAATGAAAAGGATTTTCTGCAAATAGCACTTACTGGATTTTGACAATTCTTGCAAAGCAAAAATTTGGCATAATAAGTTTGGTATTTTTTGGTAGTGCCTCTAGCTGCAGAGAAAGAAATGTGAGAGCATAATTTAATGTAAATTGTCAAAACAATATTTTGACTCTTCTCCTGTGGACTGTAATCATTCCCTTGCTGCCAAACTCCTGGATGCATTCCAGTCTTTATCACCATACCTGTTGTTCTGGACATGATCAGATCCTATCCATCAACTGCCTGTTAGCTGCAAGAACAGATTTTTGCATATTCAGACCTTCTAAACATTGCTTACAAATAAAAAAGGCTAATAAATCTCTATTTTTTAATAGACAAAATAGAAGATGACCTTTAGTGGTTTAAGTCACCATTACACATAATCAATATATTTTTCATTTAAAAATGATTCTTCTCAAACAGCTGGTTTTTACAGCATGACAAGGATTTGATATTTGAATAATTAAGGCATGGAAAATGTGGTGCTGCCTAGGATTCAGACTGACATCTTGGTCTAGAACATTAAATACTATCCTATGCACAAAATGTTAATTACTTTATTAAAATCTGTGTGCATGAATAATTCCCTGACACAAGGTAATGTACTTGCAACTCAAAATTACCTCATTTGAGCAAATGTTTCTAATCAAGGGGAAGTGGCCTGGTGTGATGTTGTAGAATGGTTTGCAGAGCTGGGCAAAGAATATTTTTGACTGTGTTTTTGGGGCTCAGGGAGGGTCCTGCAGGGATTCTGACAGAGCCTCTGGGGTTGCCTGGAGCCTTTACTGGGATCCCATGGGTAAAGGCCAGCAGCAGGGAATGTCAGGATTAGTGTCAGACTGGGATTGTGCCATGGTGATGCTGGAGCTCCTGGTGCTGTGACTGAGAGCTGCCATCAGCAGATTGTTCTGGAAGGAGGGAAATACTGAATATAGACCTTGGCACAGTGTGACTCTCCCTGCTGGCTGTCCAGGGGGATGCAGGAGTGCTGGAGGCAGGGAGCTCTGCAGAGGGATGGGGACAGCCTGGAGCCATGGGCAGCACGTCCAAGAGTGGGGTCCTGCACTGGGGTCACACCAGTCTGCAGCTCCAGGCTGGGGATGGAAAGCTGGGAAGGGCCCTGGGGGTGCTGGGGACAGCAGCTGGAGCAGCCCAGGGGTGCCAGGGGGGCAGAGGCCAATGGCCCCTGGGCTGGGTCACAAACAGAGAGCAGGGCAGGGATTGTCCCTGTGCTGGCACTGCTGAGTGCCACCCCAAACCCTGGGGCAGCTCTGGCCCCACACCCCAAGAAGGACCTGGAGGGGCTGGGGGTGTCCAGGGAAGGGAACAGAGCTGGGAAGGGGCTGGAGAACAGGAGGGGAGCTGGGAAAGAAAGGGGCTCAGCCTGGAGAAAAGGGGATCAGGGAATTTCTGGCTCTGCACAACTCCCTGACAGGAGGGGACAGCCAGGGGGATTTGGGATCTGCTCCCAGGGAACAGGGACAGGAGCAGAGAGAACAGCCTCAGGCTGGGCCAGGGGACATTTAGATTGGAGATTTGGAAAAAAATAAATTAAAAAGTCACTAAAAGAGTGGTCAAGCTGAACAACTGCCCACAGAAATGGTGGAGTCACCATTCCTGGTCATTTCCAAAAAGCATCCAGATGTGACACCTGGCGACATGGATGGGTGGGGAGAACTCTTGGATTTGGTGCTCTCCAAGGGCTTTTCCAATCTAAACAGTTCCATCCTGTTCTGGAGAAAATGTTCCCAAAGCTGAGTAAAAGTGGAAATCCTAATGATAAGATGAGTCAGAATATTTTTCTTAAGAGATCCCATTAACCCTGTGGCCAAAACCTTCATTCATTCTGAGATATCTCAGATTTTGAGCAGTAATGTGTGCTACAAAGGAACAGATATCATTGACAGCACTTGGCAGTGTCCTACATGGTAATTAGGATCATGACCTGTAAATTAATCAGAGGTTAAAGAAAAAACTCCCAAACCTGAATTTATTAGAATTGCTTATTTTTATACGAATTTTTAATTAGGTCTATCTAAAGAATTTCACCCTTTATTTTCATGTATCTTTTACTAATTGTTTGTTATGCCATCGTTTTTTCAATCATACCTGTTTTCCAGAGTTTTAACCTAAATTTTTTTTATTTAATCTCACTCATCTTTGTACTTTAGCTCACTAGATGAGGCATTGGACATAGATATGTTCAGTGCATCTTGACAAAAATAGCCAAAATAATTCTGAGTAACAGATTTGCAGGTTAACCATTAAAAAATTAATGTTAAAGAGACTGGATGATGGAGAGAGAGGGAAATAACTCTGTATTTTAGGTTTATCTCTGAATTAAAGAGAACCAGCTCAGCTGGAGTTCATTTCATGTGCTTCCTAAAAAGCTCTTGTCATGTCTTTCACTGTTCATGGACTCCATTGCCTTTCCTTGCAGCTTTTCCATGGAATGATTAAAGTTTTGTGACTTGATTTTGAATGGCTGGGCCTGTTTGAATATTGTTAGCAGCCCCTCTCTGCTGGTTTTGAGAGTCTGTGTATTAAATAAATCCTGCCTGGAAATGGATATCAGGAATTAGGAAGGAGCTGGAATCTATGGGGTGAAGGAGCCACCAGATTTTGGGTACTGAGAGAGGGAATGAAGTGTTTGTGCCTAGGGAATAAATGGAGCCTCCACCCTGAGATGCACTGGGAATTTTGGGGGTTTCTGTTCCGTTGAACACTTTGTTTCACCTGCTGAAGGACTCCTTATGCTCACTTTTCCCTTTAAATTGATTGAAACTTCATTTTTTTGGTAAAGTGGAACTGTGAGAAATAATTTGGATGTGTTCTTAGTGGTATCACTTCTCTGCATGTGCACATCTTCCAAAGCTCCACACAGAGTCTGAAATCCACCCAAGCCTTTTCATGTGCTTGCTCTTGGCTTTTACCCTTTTCTGAATGTTTGGATATACATAATATATTTCTAGTAAACACAAAAAAATTCTAATTACTTTTAAAACATACACGAGCTGGCTATCAGATACCTTTTATAAGTTACTTCTTTTCAACAGTATTTTCTGGACAAAAAAATTATCACTACCACATGTATTTCAGCTATGGAAAAAGCCTGTGGAAAGCCAACTAGGCAAATAATAATGGACTATTGGACCATTCTCCAGATGAGACATTTAATTTCATGCAAATTCAGACTAGAGCCTTTGAGAATATAGTTTATTACAGAGGTACCAGATGGTTTTTTCTTTTCTTTGACCTTGATTTTATTTATGTTCTGCTTCAGTTAACTCAGCCAGTTCTTAGGAGCTCAAGCAAAGTGGTAATACACATTCTTCCAGTGTCACATTTCATCTCATGTTTTACTTTTCTCTTTATTTTCCTTTCCAAAAAGTCTCTTTCTTGTTCTTATGAAGATTTAACTAGAAATTGAATTTTAAAATATGGGACAGTTGTCAAAATCCAAGCTAATCCAAATTTTGTACGGCCAGTAGGTGACAGAGGAAAGGGAAAGCCCAGAATGTATGTTGGAGACTGAACTGGGAATTCTATAAAGCTAATTTTAATTTTTTTTAAGAACTATATATTTATGTAAGCAGATATTTTTGAAAATGAGATGCATGAACAAGTATAGGCAATACCTTATCATGGTTTGAGCACAGGTAATTTACAGGAGAATATTGAATAACTCTTCTTGGCCAACTTTGAACACTGAGTTTTGCACTCTTAATATCCCCCAAACATTTCTTGACTGTGTGTGTATTTATATTTATAAATATATGTAAAAGTTTTGGGGTTTTTAAAGGAATGCTTTCTGAATTACCTGACTAGCCTTGGGGTGTGAGTGATTTATTGGAAGTTGATTTAGATATTAAGCAGCTAAAATAGAATGAATTAATAAACAAAAGCTTTTTTAGCAAGTTATAAATCTACCAGGCACCATTTTTGTGCTGGTTTTTTTTTTTTAATAGACAGGAATGAGGTTGTAATCAGCAGAATTTGCCCCAAATTGGCTTCAATGCTGCCACTTGAATTTATTTTAGAGCCTGGGGAGGAGAAGTTCAGGCCCAGGTGTTGTGCCCACAGCTGCAGTGGTTTCGTGTCTCCATTGGAGTGCAGCAAGGCTGTGCTCGGGCAGGAGGGGCTCTCAAGGCAGCTTGCAGAGATTTTTGTGATGCAAACCTTTGACAGATTCCCCAGGGAAGGACTTGTAGATGAAAATATAGTGATGAATTGTCATGTAGTTATTTGGAGTTTAAAAGGCTGAAAAAACAGCTTTGAGAGAAGAGAGGGATTTTCTTAAAGAAGGAGACTTTAAAGGTCTTGGTGGTTTCTTCTCTCAGTTCCTACTTGGTGACAGCTGCTGCTCAGCAATTTTCTTCCTTTGTTTAGTCTTGATGAGCAGTGATTTTTTTTTTGTTTTAAATTTTATTTATTCCTTTTGAGCATGAGCTGAAAACAGTTGGTGCTTCTGAATACCATGGAAGTTGGTGGGGGAAGGAGCAGGTGATGCAGAGGGTTTGGTTGGGGTTCTGATATTGTAGATTTTTCATTACCTCATATCAGGTATATTCTCAGTGAAGGGTTAAAGGCTAATTAGGCAAATATATCATTCATTAGGGATGGGTAAACCAGTCTAGAAAATCTAAACAAGATAACAGAGTGCTCCAAATTGCAGCTAAGCTGAGTCTTGTCCATTGAAACCAAAGCTAAAGGGAGCTGTTTGGCTTAAATTAACTTGCTGAAGCTACATCCAGAGTTTGTCTGTTAGCAATCACATCATTGTCTTTCAACTCATGAGCCAAGCATTCAGAACATTTCAATAGTAGTTCTGTTTCTTTTGTATTTTTATCTGTGGCTTATTCTCAGTGTGCTGGTTTGACAGAGCTGTTATTTCACATAAACATGTGGCTAAACAAGATGTTTCACAAGGAAAGCAGCTTCTGAAATTGCTTGGAAGAGCCTCTGAGATACTTTTCCATTAGTATCCATGCTGATGTCTTGTGTTCCTTCTCATCAGACCCGGAGAGATTCAAATATTCAGGACAGTTGTCACACCTAAATACTTGTGAGTTCCCTCCCCTCCATGAGCTTGGTTGTGACATGAAAGTTAATTTGGGATTTGTCAGGGGAAGTGGGGATGCTAGAGAATCCTCCTGTCCTGGGGAGAGCAGGTTGGACTGCAAGGAAAAGGCTTCAGGTCAAGTGATAGAGAAGGAAAACCTCTAATTTTGCCAGTGTATCAATAATAAAACCCAAGCATCTTCTGTGCTGAAATGTCAGCTCTGTGCTGCAGAAAATCTGGAATTCTTATAGACAGTCTGTGCTATGTACAGTGCTTTCAAACCCAGCTTCATACCATGGATATCACAGTGCACTGGTTAAAAATGGATAACATCCCAAATGATGCTAGTTATGCTAGGCCCCAAATAATTTAATTTGACTGTGCATTACTTCAGTTATTATGGTATCAGCGAATAAAATAATCACTTATGAAACATTTTTGCAGCAGATGACCAAAATGTTTTATTGCTCAATACCAATCACTGGATTAGGAAAATGGATTACAACTGTGAGTAATAAGTTCCTAAAGCCCCTGAATGATATGATTTCTGTAAATGTCTGCTTGATTTCATTAACCTTGAGCATTCAGAGAAATAACTGACTGCAACATTTGCCTGTACCTCCTATTCTGTACTGAATTTACTCTGTGTGTTTATTGATAAACAGGGGAGATCTATCTGGGGGTCACTTCAATGAATGGACTTGGTTTGAATAAGTGACAGGAGCTAAAGAGCTGCTGTGCCTGAGCATGGTGCACTTCTGCTCAGACCTGTGCTTACAGCAAGTGAAGAGTCAGCTTCTAAAACAATAGAAAATCGAAAAATGTTGTGTTTAGAGAGCCTTGCTTAATATTTAATACAGTCCTTTTATGATGTTTTCTGCCAACAATAGCCTTTTAAAGGTTTTGCTTGTAGCAGTCTCACTCAGTGGTAATTGAGCTCTGAAATCAGGGTGCACCTGCCATCGTGAAATGTTTAAGTCTCAGTGTAGTCACAGGAATATTTTATCCTTTTCCTGTGCACCTGTGGAGAGTTCACTGCTGAACTAGTACAGAAAAATGTACTCAGTTTTCTCTGTCTAAAATAGCAAATACACCAGCAATAAACTGTGAGTGAGGTGTAGTCCTCTTCTCCTCTGCCTGACCTAAAGGTTTGAAATGTTCTTCTCAGATTTGAGTGATAAATTATAACTTCAGTATAATTAAATTCAGTAATAATTTCAGTATTGGTCCAACTGGAAGACCAGTCCTGTAGGCATAAACTCTCTGTTTTAAGTCACATGGTGAAAAATATCCTGTCTGCAAGTGGGAAATAAAAGCCTGAAGAGTATTAAGGTTGGTAATTAGGCTTGTTAACAGTGACAATTTGGGGAAATTGTTTTGAGGGGTAAATGATCTCCAGGACCATCTGCATTGGTTTAGGGCTGTAGTACTCTTCACACACCTTTCTACTGTGGGGTATTTGCCTTTCAAAATAGTTTTGCTGAATAGGTGGATCTACAGCACTGAAAACAGACCTTTAAGGGCTGGTAACTGTGAGATGAATTCACAAAACTGCTCATGGCAGAACTTGCCATGAGGTGCCTGCCTTTGGACCAGCCTGGTGCTGCTGTGCTCATTGTAAGGTCAGGGGAAGGGCAGCGTGGTTTGAACTGAAAACTGATTTTCTGTGCACTGAGCATCTTCCCTGACTCTGGGAATGGGAGGGCAGCTCTGTTTAGCAGGACAATGTCCCATCCTTGTGCCAGCACATCCCTCCCCTCTGGGGCTTGCTGTCTGCACCAGCGTATCCCACCTGCAGCAATTCCAGGGAAAATGGGCACCACGAGGGGCAGGGACAAACCCTGTCAGCTCCTGAGCAGGGTGTGAGCAGGGATCCTGGGCTTGTGTGCAGGATGAGCAGAGAGCTCTCCTCAGGTCGCCCAGAGCAGAAATGGGTGCTGCACAGCAGTGGAAGGAGAGCAGAAGGTGGATGGGTGTGAGGAACCTAAATTCCACCCCCAACATATGGAATGAAGGGATTCCTGTGGACATCAGCACTGCAGACACAGCTGCTCCCTTTCCATCTTGCTGTCTCATCCCTTGGTTCCTGCCTCTTCCAGCAGCTCTGGTGAAGACTTCAAATTACCCCACTTTTACTTCAGGGTTTGCCAAACTCTTCTCTTTAGAGACCTTGTCCTAAGAACAAAACACATTCCCATTTGTCAGCTTCTATCCCTGACTCCTGAGGTTTGCTTTTGGCCTGGATTGATCCCAAATCTTTGTGGTCCTGCCACTCAGGTCTGGGTGCAGCTGAGGGGGAAAGGCAGGGAAGGAGCCTTTGGGAACTCCCCAGCTTTGTGGGAGAAACCTGGCTGGAGGGAAATAAACTCCTTCTGATGTCTTGTTTTGTGCAACAGCTGTGCTAAAGTCAGCACAGGCTGGGAAATGGATGTCCTGCTCCTGCCTATTGATTTCCTTGGGAATGTTCTTCCATTTGTGCCCTTTCTCCACAGTTCCATTTTGTGGTGTGTGCTTGAAAGGTTTCAGCTAACTCCTGACATTATGATGGATTATTTTTCTGTCTAGCTCGCTAAATTCCCTTCCCAACTTCTTTTCTGAGTTTCTCCCTCAAGTCAGACATTGCTACTTCCAAATTCCAGCCCAGATTGCCTCGTGGTAATGGAATTAACAATAACATTTAAAAACTTTTAGGATCTGTTGTCTGATATTTTATTAAAGAGACTAAAAACATACAATGCAGATTTTATGTAGAGAAGAGGCCTTAAGAGTTTAGATTTTATTGGGCTGCCACCAGACTGGGTTTAAATTCTGTCCTTTTCTGATTGCAACAAAGGTCAAAGTAGTAGCAGGAGAGATAGTGAAGAAAAATAAAGCTGTGACCTGTCTGCCCATGCAAAACTGTTGGATTGCAGCTGTTCTGAGACCAGTATTTTTAAAGCATTCAGCAACAGAATTGTTTGCCAGCTCAGCATGATTGGATTTGGAATTACTGACCTTTCCCTCCCAAACGCTCTCTGTTGCCTTTGCAGGCTCATTTGTGGGATGTTTTTGCAAAGACTGGTGTAATTTATGAGGGTTGATACAGGTTTCAATCTTCAGATCTGTTTCTCTGGAGAGATTTCTGTTCTCTTCTTAAATGATTGTTCAAGTCAGGATTTCCTGGTGGAGGAGCAGCAGCCATGCTATAACTTTGTACTGTGGTTACTTTCCTGCACCTATGGATGTATAATGTCAGGTTCAAGGAGGTGGTTTAACATTTATGCTTCACTTCTTTTGGCTTCTAGCTGTAACAGCCTGAGTTTGGCCATGATTTCAACTTCAATTTTTCCAAAATATATTTTAATTTTATTTGGTTGGTTTATTTAGCTTTTTTTTTTTTCCTCCTCCTCTTCTCTGTATGAAGATATCATCACAGAGTTCATACAAGAGATGGAATCATAAAATGATTTGGACTGGGAGGGACCTTAAAGCTCATCCTATTCTACCCCAGTCATGGCAGGGACACTTTCCACTGTCCCAGCTGCTCCAGCCCCAGTGTCCAGCCTGGCCTTGGGCACTGCCAGGGATCCAGGGGCAGCCACAGCTGCTCTGGGCACCCTGTGCCAGCCCTGCCCACCCTCACAGGGAGCAATTCCTTCCTTCTATCCAATTAAAAATTCCCANTATAAATATAAATAATATAAATATGGGCCTTCCTGGAGCCAGAGCAAGCTGCTGCTTTGATGTGCAGCAGTGTTATTCATAGGAAAAAAACCCCAAACACCTTGAATTTATGAAATGGATGCAGCCACACTCCAGTGCAGGGGAGTGCAGAGGTCAGGGTGGTTTTTTACCCATCAATGACCCCCATGTGGGTGTTGTAAAGCACCAAAATGCTGTGTGAGAGAGGTTTAGTAAATCTATTTGCTTGTTCTTTCAGTAAATCCATTTCTCTGAGTAGTGGCTACAGTTCCTTGAAGTGTCTGTGGCTAGTTTCCCTGGAATAACAAACAACGGTGCCTAAATGGCTTTTCCAGCCAGAGACAAGATCTATTATTGTGCCTTCATTTTCTTATTAGCAATCCTCCTTTCAAAGGAGGATCAAAGCTCAAAGCTATGCTTAAGTTACAGAAATAGATATAAAATCTATGTTTTATATTTCTTCCTGCAAGAACTCTCTCAATGGTAAATATCTGGAAGGTGAGTCCCTACATACAGGAATTTTAAAATCAATTTCTTGAAACAGAGCTGATAAGGGATGAGTTGTGGAGGAGCAGCTCTGGGTCTGTGTGCACGGCCCTATTACATAAAGAAGGTCTAAGCTGCTAGGGGTGCTTAGTACAGCCTAAACTGGATCAGCAGGATGTAGTAAACAGATTACAGCAGTGTTTATTGGGAATTCCTTCTGATGTGGGGAGTGAAGGGACCATTAAAGAGGGAAATGAAGAGGTGCTGTGCTGCTGAGCAGCTGAACAGTTTTCAAGTTAACTGAGCAATAACTGCAAAGATTCCTCGGAGGAGAAGAAAAGCAGCCAGCTTGGCTGGAACGGGATGGAGATGGGTTTGGAAGGTATGTTTGCAGCACTGCGGATTAAGCGCACTTGGCAGCTCCTTTGAGCTTGCCATTGATATTGTAATGAGCTTTAAATAGCTGAGGGCAGCTCCTGGGTGCCCCCGAGCTCAGCCCCAGCGTCACTCTGCAGGGCAGGGACACGGCCCCAGGTGACACCTGAAAATCTGCCAGCTCAGCCTGACTCACTGCAGGGGCTGCTCCTGAGGAGGAGAAGGAGAAGGAATGGCACCATCCCCATCCTCCAGCAGCCTCCATCCCCACGGCTTTGGAGATGTGCATCGGCTCAGCTGGGAGATGCCAGGGCAGAAGGGGCAGAGGTGACCAGGACACCCAGCCCTGGTGCCACTGCAGGGACCTGCCCTGTCACCCTGCCTGTCACAGGGAGTTCTGAACTTTCTGCTGCAGCGTTTGAACCATTTCCTTGCAGAGCAGCCAGGGAAATTTCAATTCCTGCAGTCACAATGTGATGGGCAGCAGTGTCTCTGTCTGAGAAAAGCCAGCCAAGCACTGGAAAATCAGCAACATCCAAGAGCTTGATGTTTCTGCAGTGAGATCCTCATGCCTGATGTGTTTGCACATCTCCATCAAGAAGATGGGCAGGAAAGAGAAATAGCAGGGAAATATTTTAAACCAGATCAAATAAATGCAAAATGGTTTCAGTTAATGCTGAGAACGAATTTCAATGAAAATAACTGTTCTCAAAAAACTTGGAGCTTAGTGTGAACCAGGCATTATTATTCTAAAACAAATTCAGATCATTGCTGTTATTCAGAAATAGAAATTCTGGAAAAGTAAATTTGCACCACCCCAGTGTGGTGAGAAGAGGATCTCTGAAGGTCTGTGCTCTTGAGGTAAGGACCAGTAGTAACTGATATGGAAATGCAGGAGTATTCCAAGGGAGTAACACTTCCTGGGCTGTCCATCAGATAAATATTGCCACCTTGTTTCTCATTGGTTTTCAGGAATAAACTGATTTTGTAATCTGAATTATTATTTCATTTCTAAAAGCTAAGTGGCCATGTGGTTGCAATGCTGTAACCTGTTCATAATGCAGGTGAGGGATGCAGTAAAGACCACAGGAATATTTTTCCTACTGTGAGTAACTCTGGAGTAGCTGGCTGTCAACATTTCAACATTTTAAATGGGCCACTGGAATTTCTTTTACAACTGTTTTGTTGTTTAAGGAGAATCTTGTGCCAGTTCTGAAGAAAGCCCAAACCAAGCAGTCCCATACTCCCCCACAACCTTGGAATCAAAGTGGCCTGGAAAAGTGAATCTACTCTTTTCCCAAAGAACATGACTTGGGGATCTGAATTTGTTTAGACCCATATTTGAAAAGTTTTAAAACTGGAACAAAAGAACTTGAAGTCAGTCTCTGGAACAACTCTGCAACTGTTCTTGCCAAAAATTCCAGTGAGCATCTTCACTGGTTTTAAGTTTGCAATGGAAACAATTTGTGAAGTTCAGGATGTTGTTTAATTTACCCCCAGAAAAGTATAATTTTTCTGCCTGCAAAGGCAGTGTTTTTACAGCTCCTGGCAGAGTCTAACCAAAAAACAAATGGGAGTAAATAGTGACTTGAACCCAAAATTTCCATGCTTCCCATGGGTGACATCAAAGGGCTACAAATGGTGACTTTGCTATTTAATCTTTCTTTGGATAATTTGTCACAGTAACAGTTTTTCAAAACTTCTATTTTCCTGAAAAATGCAGCTTATATAATTATATATATATAATTAAGCTTATATAATTAATAATGATTATTATTTTATTGTATGAACTTATAGCTTATAACATGGCACCCCCAAGAGCACCCAAAATTTTTTTTCCAGATGGCCAAATCCATGATTTTTCATGCTACAGTGGGAAGTGACAGCTTCCCCTTTGCTGTCTCTTTTCTTCCTGGCAGTATAGAATAGGAAGGGTCAAATATGACCATTTTCAGGGTGTTTTTCAAAGCAGTGTAGGCACAAGTTTGGTGTTGGAAAAGCTCCTGTGGTGCTGGCACGTGTCAGTGAGGAGTGAACTGAGAATGTTCGAATTTCAGCTCTGCCACAAAGCTGAGGTGTGAACGTTCCCACTTTGCTGAGGGTGCAACAGAGAACACTCTGGGTTTGTTTTTCTTCTAAATCAAGAGCAAATTGCTGGTCCAAAGCCCAAGTAAGAAATTGAGAATCCTATGACCAGACCCAGAAATTTGTCCCATGACCAAGTAACCAAATCTCAAGTCATGTGTTGGGATATTTTTTTGTGTTGTTTTAGTGAAGATTATTTTTGCCCTGACAAACCCAAGAGTTTGAAAAGTGAAGTTTTTCTCTCCTGGGGTAACTGTAGGAGATCTCAGCACATTTAAAATCTGTTTCTCTCTTCTAAAACCTTCTTTCAATGAAGCAAAAGCCATCCTGACCTTTGGAATTGTGCAGAGGGTTCTTTGGGGTCATCCTAAGAGAATTTTGGTAATTTTGTCTCTGTGGAAGTGATACAGACCTGGATGAATGGCCTGAACTGCTTCTCATGTTGAGATTGGGATTCAAACAGAAAAATATATTTAGAAATAGATTTTCTTGTTCAGTAGCACCTCTTCTTGTTTTTGTCCTTTTTTGTGCATAAGATTAAATAGAAAAAGACATGAATACAGTTCACTGATGCTTGCAGAAGTTTTCCTTATCAAAGTCACCCATAATACTTTATTTGTGAAGTTTAAGATATTTACAGATGTTTTATGTTTAAGCATTCTTGGTAGTGCTGAAGCTCCTACTTCTCAGTCTGACTTTCCATTGTCCAAGCTAAATGTAGCACTTCAATTTGGTGACATCATAGGCTGCTCTAAAAATCATTTCTACAAAAGTATAAAATGCTGAGCGAAAAGTGAAGGCTATTTTTGATGATTGCTAGCTTGTATTTTTGCAATGTTTTAATGCTTTGTAAGTATCAACATTTTTATCTTTCTACTGGAAACAGATTATTTTGAGATTTTCAAGATTATTTTAAAATCACAGTGGTCAGCATTTTATTTCCTAATTCTAGATTTTTTTTTTTTTGCTCAAATGCTCAGGCAACCAATACAAACATGGATTAAATTTAATCTGAGAGGATAAATAGAAGCAAAATAAACTGCATTATTATTATTAACATATTGAATTTTTAATATGGAATGATTGGTTTCATATTAATCTCAAATCTCAAATCAACAACAAATAGTTGTCTTGAGAATTTCTGAATTCCACCTGGTGAAGTGAAAATGAGCTCATTTGTTCAGAATGCAACTACTGAAAGTTTATAACATGTCCTGCTTGTTCCTGAGCCCAGCTGGGTGGGAATTGCTGCCAGAAGGGATTGGGGGATGTTTAAAGTGGTTTTTCATCTTCAGACAGAGTCAGTCTGAAATGGGCAGTGACTTTTCTTTGCACTGTTCAATCTTTAGGAGGGCTAATGTTTTAATTCTGTTTTTATATATATTTATATTGACACTTTCTATTCTCCTGGACCAATAAAATTCCAATTTTCAAGCTGCTGAGCAGCTCCCATCTTCCAGCTGAATGGTTGGATGCAAGATAAGACCCTGGCAAGGAAGGAAAAATCCATCTCCCCTCCTCCTGATTTGCATTAATGTGTCACTGGGGCAGAATATCATCCCCCAATCCATTCCCTCCATCTCAGCTCACTTCTTGTTTACAAGGAATGCTCTGCAGAAATACTCTGGGATTTCAGCATTTGTGGCACAGGGGTGAAGCAGTGCCTGGATGCCTGTTTGTCTGCATGAAACATTCATTAATTTAGGAAGCAATGCCTCTATCACTGTGTGCTTTTATAACCTGAGAGCTTTGGTCACTGGGGTAAGAGCAAATTGTTCCTTTGTGTTCCTGCATCATCTGAAAAATCTTTGTGTGTGTGTGTGTGTTTTAGTGGTCTGAAAGGAGCATTCTGCAGGTTTCATTTCATTTCAGAAAGTGCTTTGCCCTGATGGGGGTTATGCAAGAGGCTTTTATTCCTGCTCCAGGAATTCGGGGAAGCAGTCTGGGAAGGCACAGTGCTCTTTGGGATCTCTGGAGCTCCTGGTGCTCTGAGGGGAAAAAAAAAAAGAGAGACATTTTTATTGTGATGACTTTTATTGAATGATTTTAGTGGCTTTCAGAGAAGCACAGTGATTAATTAACCAGCAGTCACCATCAATCTGTAAAATATAAAGGTCCACAGGAGGGACACTCAGGTGCTGGTTTTGCCTGATCTGGTAACTGAGGGCAAAACTTCCATGCAGAGACTGGTGAGAGCTGGGGCTGTGCTGCCCCTGCTAAAGGCTGAGCAGCCTTAGGCTCCCTGAGCAATTAAATATAAATATTTTAAACAGAACTATTGCAGCACTCAGATCACTGGGAAACACACTTTCCTAGAAATGACATGTGTTGAGGACTGTGATTACCAGCACTAGAACCAGCTGAAAATTCTCTTTTGCTAAATGATTCATTAAAAATTTGTCTTATATTTTTTATTCCATGTGTGTGGGGTTTTTTTTTTATTAAAAAGAGCAGGATTTCTGTCTTATAATGGAGCTGGCCCTTCATCCCCAAAGCAAAGCAGGTGTCAAAGGGTGCAGGATGGTGCAGGATCTTTTCCACGTTGATTTAACTGCATGACTGGGCAGTGCAGCTGCTGTTGAGGTTTCTTGGGAGATGTTTTTTTGCCAGAGCTTATGGGCTTTGGGAGCTGCATGGCTGCTGTGCCAGTGAGAGCTGCAGGAGCTGCAGCTGCAGCCTCAGTGCTGTCTGTGCTGCTCTGGTGCAGGCTGCTTGCTGCCAGGGCTCTCATTGCTCCCTGCTCAGCCCTCGAGAGCCCTGCTCCTGTCTGGATTATGGTGATGCCTTGGGTTTTATACTATTTTAATATTTTTTTATATTTTTTTATATTTTTCAGAATCTCTGCTGCTTAGTGTGTAACTCCAAAACTTCATGTTAGGTGTTAACAAGTTCTTTTCACATGGTATACAAAACAATTTGTTATACAAATATACAAATATATATATATATATATACATAAATATAGAGATTTGTTATACAAAACAATTCCTTTCTAGCTAGAGAATCAAGGACAACTGGTACCCAAAAAGAAGAAACAACAGGAAGGGGGAAGCCAGGAGCTGATAGTTCATAACGTGANGAAAAAAAAAAAGAGAGACATTTTTATTGTGATGACTTTTATTGAATGATTTTAGTGGCTTTCAGAGAAGCACAGTGATTAATTAACCAGCAGTCACCATCAATCTGTAAAATATAAAGGTCCACAGGAGGGACACTCAGGTGCTGGTTTTGCCTGATCTGGTAACTGAGGGCAAAACTTCCATGCAGAGACTGGTGAGAGCTGGGGCTGTGCTGCCCCTGCTAAAGCCTGAGCAGCCTTAGGCTCCCTGAGCAATTAAATATAAATATTTTAAACAGAACTATTGCAGCACTCAGATCACTGGGAAACACACTTTCCTAGAAATGACATGTGTTGAGGACTGTGATTACCAGCACTAGAACCAGCTGAAAATTCTCTTTTGCTAAATGATTCATTAAAAATTTGTCTTATATTTTTTATTCCATGTGTGTGGGGTTTTTTTTTTATTAAAAAGAGCAGGATTTCTGTCTTATAATGGAGCTGGCCCTTCATCCCCAAAGCAAAGCAGGTGTCAAAGGGTGCAGGATGGTGCAGGATCTTTTCCACGTTGATTTAACTGCATGACTGGGCAGTGCAGCTGCTGTTGAGGTTTCTTGGGAGATGTTTTTTTGCCAGAGCTTATGGGCTTTGGGAGCTGCATGGCTGCTGTGCCAGTGAGANCCATCTTGGATTCAACTTGGGTGTAGCCCCAGCCAGGCTCTTGATGTATCCTTTCAATAAATACCTATTTTATTCCTTTTGCTTTGTTTAGTCTCTGTTCCAGGTCAGCTTTTCCAGGCAGCAATGGGAATGGAGCCTCACTCTGCATTTCCTGGTGTACAAATCCTTATGGATATATGGGATATCCTGAGCTGGGGGACNGCTGCAGGAGCTGCAGCTGCAGCCTCAGTGCTGTCTGTGCTGCTCTGGTGCAGGCTGCTTGCTGCCAGGGCTCTCATTGCTCCCTGCTCAGCCCTCGAGAGCCCTGCTCCTGTCTGGATTATGGTGATGCCTTGGGTTTTATACTATTTTAATATTTTTTTATATTTTTTTATATTTTTCAGAATCTCTGCTGCTTAGTGTGTAACTCCAAAACTTCATGTTAGGTGTTAACAAGTTCTTTTCACATGGTATACAAAACAATTTGTTATACAAATATACAAATATATATATATATATATACATAAATATAGAGATTTGTTATACAAAACAATTCCTTTCTAGCTAGAGAATCAAGGACAACTGGTACCCAAAAAGAAGAAACAACAGGAAGGGGGAAGCCAGGAGCTGATAGTTCATAACGTGAGGCTGTGGTTGGATAATTAACCCCAATATGTAGATGAACCAAAACTTATAAAAGTGTAAAACTCATGACCAGAATCCATCTTGGATTCAACTTGGGTGTAGCCCCAGCCAGGCTCTTGATGTATCCTTTCAATAAATACCTATTTTATTCCTTTTGCTTTGTTTAGTCTCTGTTCCAGGTCAGCTTTTCCAGGCAGCAATGGGAATGGAGCCTCACTCTGCATTTCCTGGTGTACAAATCCTTATGGATATATGGGATATCCTGAGCTGGGGGACACCCACAGGGATCAGGGAGTCCAGGACATCCCAAAAATCCCACTCCAGCTTGTCCATGTGGTGATGGATCTACAGCTGGGGTCAGAGTATGGCAACTTTAACGTGAAAATGATGGGAAATTCCCACTTAATTCTATCTGGGGAAGGTTTGTTATCTGGGATTAGTCGTCCTTCTGAAATGGGATGAGGATATTTTTAAAGCAATGTTTATGTTTTGGTCAAACATTTGGGACATGCTTATTATAGTTTGTATATTTTCATTGTCATAACTATGGAAAAAGCATGGTGGGGGATGGACTGGGACTGTGAGAACAGCCCCAAAAGTGCACAAATGCAATCTTTAAATCCTGTTCTCCTGCTGTAGGAGATGTAACACAGCATGGGGGTAAATGATAGTTTTACTGAGGTTGGAAGGGTTTTTGCAGCTTGGGCTTCTGCTGTTTTACCCACCTTGAAAAGCAGATTAATTTCTTTAAAAGACTGGTTCTTCTGAAAAAAAAAAAAAAAAAAAAAAAAAGTCCAGAGTGTTAGAAAGTAGAAAACACTTACTTTTAAAACACTCTTCTCAATCAAGAACTCTGTTCTTACATTGCAGAAATGTTTGTCATGGCAGATGCATTTGGATGAATTTAGAATAAAAATTGAGGAAATGTTTGATGGGACACAAACCAAACAGTGGCATGGACATTGGACAAGAGTGCAGATAAAAGGAACGTGGCAGGTTGATAAAATGCAACAAGAGTCAAATTTTGGGTTCCTGTTGATAAATATTTAGAAGTCAGTGGAGCAAAATCGTTTTGTTTTGCTTATTCACCTCAATTTATGGCACAACAAAACCCTTCTCCCCTTGCCCTGTGTTCCTGCAACACATCCCAGAATGGTTTGGGTTGGGAGGGACCTTAAAGCTCGTCCAGTGCCACCCTGCCATGGGCATTTGGAGTCATCATTTGTCATGTGAAATACATTCAACCTGCAGAAAAATGTGGAAAAAAAAAAATCTCTGCACTTGGGCTTGTTTTTACCTTTCTGGAGGTGAGGCTGCATTCCCTGTATACCCAGGGATTTTGGAGCTGGTGTTTCAGGGGAGCTGGTGGAATACTGGGGTGCAGCAGACCCTGGGTTATTGGGGGATGAGGGTTCAGGCTGGCACGTGGGGTTCCCACCTCATTGGTCAGAATTCAGAGTTCTTACTCTTTTTGTCAGCATTCAGAGTTTTTACACCTTTTGTCAGAATTCATATCCCTTACACCTTTTCCAGCTCTGCTTACATAGAATTGGTGCAATCAGAATTGTTCCAAAGATGCAAAGATCTGATGGAAAGGTCAACCCTGAAACTGTAATGCATACAATTGTATTGATTGCATCTTGCCCACTTCTTTTTTTTTTGTTAATTTCAAACTTTTGGTAGACAGTTTTTGTTTAAAAATAGTAATTTCTTTTAAATGAGCTGCTGTATTCTTGAATTTGAAATGGCATTGCTAAATTTATGGAAAAACAGGTAAAGGTTGGCCTAGTTTTTCTATTACCCTTTCCCATTTCATTGTTTCCCAGTATTGTTATTAAATTTGTTCTTCATCCCCACACATAAATTCCATTATCTCCAGTCCTCCTTATTCATTCCTTGAAATTCCACTCTCTCCTTTAGCCTTGTGCCTATGCCTTGATAAAATGATTTGATAGAGATTTCTTGTCTCTTACCTTACACATAACTCTTAAAAAAATTAAAATCTGGTTTTGCTGTTAGAGATTTCCTAAAAAATACCTGGTTAAGAAGCAATATTTTATCTGTTTGCAGAGTTATCTAGGCCAGAAAGTTACATTTATGTACAGGAAAATGTGTATATATCTGCCTAAAAAAAGGACAATTATATACTATAATGTGGTGATAACGTTCAGTTACCCTGAGCTTCATGCAAATTTCAGAGCAGTGGCAAAAGTGACTTTCCCAAAGTAATATCTTGAATGTCCTTTTCCAAACTTCTCTCCTTTGGTTTCTGTAATTTTTAAACACTCCCCACCCCAATAATTTTTTTTTCTTTGTAAATTCAGTTAAAACAATTTCAGAGTTATTCAGAATGGAAAGTATCACAAAGGTAAGGGAAATAAATTCCTTGAATTGTTAAATTTAGCCTGCTCTGCTCAGGTTGGGAGCAGAACATTAGCCTTGTGGAAAAAGGGAGTGACACAAAACGTGTTTATTTGTGTCCCAAATAAAAGCAGAGCCTGCTTTGAAGTGGTTCTGACCTGGTGCCCGTGTGGGGCAGCCCCTGCTGTGCCCTCCCTGCCAGCTCCAGCTCTCATCATTGCCAGGTGAGGCAGGATGGCATTCTGGCAGTGCCAGCGCTCTGTGCTGCTGCAGGTCACGGTGCCATGGCTCCGCAGAGTGGTGCCAGCCTCTGTCGGGCACTGCTTGCACAAGGTGTGCAGAGCCTCCATAAATCAGAGAAATCAGAGCTGCTCTGGGGCAGGGAGCTCCTTTGGGTGCTCGTGGCACAGCCTGGCTGCAGTGCAGGGAGCCTCAGGTGGAGCTGTGAGTTTATCTCAGGACAAGACCTGCAGCACAGCAGGGGAAGGAGCTGAGGGTGTTTCATTCTGCCAAGGCAGAGTGGCTCCAGCTTTGGGCTTTTCACCAACCTGAAACCCAGCAGCTCAGCACAGTTTCACTGCTTTCTTTCTCAGACTCTTGTTTGGACCTGGAATATGAATAAAAATTATTTTTAAATACATGACAAATAGATCTCAATCATCTTTATCACTTCCACTGAGTCCTCTCACCTACAGCAGTTGCTTCTCAGCGCTTAAGAAAAATATTTTGTGGAGGTTGTACACACTGCTTTACTGTTAAGGTGTAATTTGGTTTTATCTTGAGACATTTGCATGCCACAAATGTACTTTTCTAACAGCTTAATGCCATATTTTGTTCCTGCACTATTTTAAAATTTCTCAATTACCTAGGTTTTAACCACTTATTTTAATAGTTGGGTGAAACCATGTCTAGTATTTTTGGTGTCTCTTTTTACAGTCCCAAAATTTAAAGATCTGGGACTGCTGGTTTCTTTACCTGGAGGGTCTGTACCTATGAAATACCCTTTTAAAATTCTGTCCAGTCAAACATGCATCAAATCACAGAATTTGATTTTCTCAGGTAAGTCTGACAGTGTTTATTTTTAAATATCCCATTATAATTCTTCTAGACTCAATTAAAAGTCCTTATACTTTTATAGGAGAAAATGTTAGTCTTCACAGATACAAAGGTCTGCAATTTAAAGGAATCAGAAGTTAATTTCCATAGTGCAATTCCATACAAGTAATTTCCACAGTGATAAACATAATTTGAACCATTAAAATATAATGTTTCCTGAGAAAATGAGACAACATTTTAAAAAGCAGTGCTAAATTTTCTTACTGTTGGATATTTTATCATTATTTTCTTTTTCTAATGACAATTCTATCTTTTATTGATGGGAGAAAATGTTTACCTGTGAGAAAGTGCCTGAGCTTAATAATAATAATAATAATAATAATAATAATAGGAAATAATAATAGGAACTTAGTGTGTGTATATATCTCTTCCATAAAGATGTTGCTTTGTTTTTAATGTGGATTGTCCTGCTCATCCCACTTATTTTTGGGTGGACATTTTTAAAAATTGGAGCTAGTAGGAGCTCTCTTTCCCTTTCCTTTATTTCCTCTGAAACTGAGAATAGTAGTTCAATATATTGGTATTGATTACAGAAAAAAACTTGTTACAGTTCAATTTGGGCAAGTTGTAAAGAAACAGAGGGCCAGGCTTACACCTGGTGTCCAAAGCTGAGAACTGGAGTGCTGGCTTTGCTGCCTCCCGTCTTTTGGGATGTTTTATGGGTTGAGGGCTCAGTGAGGAGGCTGGGATTGTTTCATCCTCTGCTTGATCCTATTTAATAAATGGGATCTACCTCTCCTTTTCCCAAATATTCCCACAGCACAGCACGAGCCAGGTGCTCTGGGTTTGGTGTCTTTGCTGTTGGGTTTGTGTTTCAGCACTGCAATAAATAACTCAAAGGGGCTGGCTGGAACTCTGACGCTCCCTGCTTTTCCTGCAGCACTTCCTAAGAGGGGTTTTGAAAATTCCTTATTTGTGCCTGGGGTGTTTGTGAGCCCTGGCTGTTTTGGGTTGTGCACATGTTCCATTTTTTGGGTGTGAGGAGCTGTCCCGTCCCTGCACCCCTAACAAATGTGTGCACCAAGGTGCGCACCCAGCCCAGGCTGCGTTCGGGCTGCTGTAGGGATTTAGGAGCTCAGGGACTGGCAGGGCACAGGAATGCACCTCCCTGGCTGCCTTCTCTCGTGAATTCTGGCGGGGCCAGCTGGAGTTTCCCCGCCTGGGACACGGCAGCAATGCCATTCGTGCTTCGGGATTTGTCAGCGGCAGAAAGCATCGCCCTCCCGGTGCGCTCCGCAGCGCAGAGCCGCTGCCTCCCTTCCCGGGAAAGGGAGCGGGGATTCAGGGATCCCAGGGGGTGGAGAGAACAGGAAAGGTGTGTCCCTGTCACCACAGCCCGGGCTGGCGCTGGGGAGCTCCTCACTCATCCCATGGCCAGCGCTGCGCTCACCTGCACCGCTCCTGCCGCCTCCGGGACCCGGGCCAGGGCTGCAGCATCGCAGGTACGGCAGAACGCGCTCTGCTCGGGAAATCCCCGTGCTTGCTGCCCAGCAGGACCATCCTGGGCTGCAGCATCCCAGGAAAAGCACAACCCGCTCTGCCCATGCTCTGCTGCCCAGCAGGACCATCCTGGGCTGCCTGCACTGTGCTCTGCTCCAGGGAGACAGCACTGAGTGGGAAGCTGAGCCACGAGGCAGAAAATGTGGGTTTGTGAGAGAGGGAGAATGTCCATTATTAGTTCGCACAGCCAGAAGGCAAATGATAATTGCTTTGAAAATGTCCCCTGCGTTTGACTTTCGGGAAGTCTGGGAGTAGAAATGATTCATTAGAATGGAGCCATGCATGTGAAGGAAAAACCTAACTATGAGGGTTTTTGCAGGATTTATTACCTAGAGATGATGTTGTACCTGAAATATTCATCAGCTGTTTATTTTCTCTTTAACAATTGTCACTGTAGCCCATTACAAATGCAATGTCTGGGGATGAATTTCATAGATAGCAGTAAATGGCTGATATTGCAAGGAAATGTTTGGAAAGAAAATAAGCAGCTTACTAATGAACTTTAAATAATAACAATGCTTCTATTTAATGTAGATTTCTGTGTTGAAAATGTGCATCTTTTCTTTTTAAACCTGTTCTTTTAAAAATCCATTCAGCACCAGCTTTTGCCTTGTCAGAATTTCACATGCACTTCTGTTTCATTCTTTTCTTGCTTTTAGACTTTATAATAGCTGTGAATTTTATTTAACTTGAGCTTAGGCACCAATGAGAACAATATTCAGGTATTTATTCTGGAGGTTAGAACATTTGTGAACTAACTAAAGCTGTAAAATGAGTAAAATTAGATGAAATATTTTAGTAAAACATAGAATGCATCACTAATCCTGCTTGTTATTGGAAGCGGGGATAGAGGAAAATAAATGACAATATTAATTTTAATAAAATGCAGCAACATTTTTTAAGTTGTCATGCTTAATGTAGTCTAATTTTACTTATCCTTGATTTTTGCATGGATTCACAGTGAATTTTTAGCTGAAATTCAAATGGTACTGAATTTCTGGATAGGGTGATATATTTGGATTTGCAAATGCTTCTATGAATTTTATTACTTCTCTGGAAGGAATTAGCTGAGAAGGGATTCTTAAGAAGACTTTTTTTTTAAAGGGTTCAAGTTGGATGTGAAATATTGGCAGCCATTCATCAGTTTACCTGAGTTTTTTTCATCCCTTCCAGAGAGACAATTTATACTTTTAAAAACCTTTCTGTGTGGGCAAGTCTGTGAAACTGAATTCTGCCTGAAAATACCCCGAGTTGGTAAAGCATGGTTATGTAACCAGTATTGCATAATAATGCATTTAATGATATTCTAATAGGAGTTTACTTTTATCACTGTTTCTTTAGGAGAAAAGGTTGCAGGGCTGTGACTAATTACCCTCCTTCTTTAAGGTTATCAGCTGTCCTCGTTTTCAAGGACATCCCTTGCTAACAGGGACAACCCTGGAATCTTGGAGGCTGTATTGAAAATGGGGCGATGTTCTAATTTCAGAACAATCCCATGTCAGGCAGAATCTGAGCAGCTCCAGAGCTCACGTGGCTCTGGGGGCAGCAGGACCAGCACCAGCTCCTTTCCTGGCACACAGGGATGTGGCAAACAGAGGTGCAGCAGCAGCTGTCCCACTGCTACACACCTACAACAACTTAGAAGCAAAAAAAAAAAAAAAAAAATCAAATATTGGGTTTTCTGTTCAGATACGTGTTCACTTTTTCCCTTCTGTAATCTCACAGCCATGGGAATGGGTCAGCAAAATCGGGTTCATTGCCCTGTTCCACTTGAATGGAAAGACCAGGCAGCAAATGCTGGAGCATTGGGAGGAATTTTCACAGAGGCTGAAGCTAAATTTAAAGGAGGAACAGCTCTCTGCACTCTCTGTTCTCAGACAGTTGTCAAAAGAGAAAAGTAGGTTTTGGAAGCGTTCAGATTTGTTTGATGACTTTGTTATCTCTGTCTTGAACTCAGACTATTTTATATGTGCTTTAAAATAAGGAAGTCCTGGGATTATGTAAGGGGTTAGCCAAGTACAACACAGAGGAAGGTGCAGGAGGGACTGAGTCTGATTTTGAATGTGAGTAAGGAAATCTGTGATTGCACAGCTCTCCAAAGGTTTCTGCCAGGGCAGAGATCACTGCCAGCTCAGTTCTGCCCCTCTGAAACAGCAATGTCTGTGAGAACCTTCCTAGATCTCACTGAGCTTTCCTGTGCTTCAGGAAACCTGTGTCGTGGTGTCTTTTATTGGAATGAAAGCTTTCTAATGTTCTTAGCACAGAGACCTTAATAAACTTGAGGGCTTTAACAGGAAATTGTTAAAATATAAATTTCACTTTTCTCCAAATTTGAGGGAGTGATGGCTCCATAGCCTTCATGGCATCTGGGAACTGTGCATGTTGGGTTCCAGGGCAGTTGTCCTGGGGATGAGAAGCCCAGTGGGGTATTTAAATCCTCCCATGGGGCTGTAACCCAATGTGTGAGCTCAGTAGGAAAGTGCATCATACATTTTTCATGTATGATGCTGTGTCAGGACACATGGCAGACTTTCCTTTCTGGGCTTTGGGGCTTTAAATGTATCACAAACACACACACTGCTTGTCTTTGTGTTATAGTGACAACTGGTTTTGTAAATAAACAATTTTAGTTACTCCAGCTGTATTTTGTAACAATATCCATACTTGGTGTCAATTTATCAAGAGCTGAATGAGCTTAAAAGAATGTAGTTTTTTATTTACAGCACCTGGGTAAGTGACAGGTCTAGTGTCCCATTACTTCCCCTTCTGTCATTTTGCAGGATAGAATTTCATGCACCTGCCAGCTCAGTTTCTCTCTTGCTGGAAAGATTTCGTGTACTCCCACTTCTCATAATTAGAATAACGGTGCCAAATTTTCTCAAGGTTAAGAAAACTGCTGGAACCATAAAATAGAACGTGAAGGAGCTCTAACTGCTTGCTTTTTTAAGTGAAGATGTGAAACTCCCAAAGAATGCCCACAGTTTTTGTGGGGATGAAGGGAAATGTCACTTCCCAGCAGCTGCTGATCCCCGAGGGCCCAGGTTTCAGCTGAGGTGAAGGAATGACTTTGCTCAAGTGTTGGACCTGATGCATGCCAGGAAAAGCATCTGTGCAACAATTTGTAAGCTATTTAACAGTGTAAAAATCAACTGCAAAGTGTTTGTGTTTTCCTTAGTAATTAAATAGGGATCACTTCAGTGATAATGCATCGTGTGGACTGAGTCCTACAGCTCTCCTTGCTGCTAATGGGATTTGTGAGTGTTGCAAAATCCATATTCACCTACCAGAAAATGTGCTTCAGAGTGCTTCAGGAAGCTGTTCAGCCTTTATTTCTGAAACTTGAGGTGGCTTTAGGTTGCCCAAATCCAGTTTTAATTGGCTTTGCCTTTGGAAGAGCACTGCTCCGAGCTCCCCTGCCCCCCTTTCCTGTGAACACCAGGCTGTGTTTGGGCAGCAGGGTGTCAGTGCTGGACAGCCCAGCACAGTGCTCTGCTCCTGGTCAGTCTGGCAATAGAATAAATCTGGGAAGCAGAAATGAGCATGTTTGTTTCTATCCCAGGAGAACCTGAGAAATCAGTGCTGCAGAGCAGTGTTGGCAGCTTTCCTTTCACCTGATCCATCCCTCTCCTTCCCTGTCTTCTCCCTCGGGTTGCAGATATTTGGAAAGGGTTTAAATGCATCTCTTGCTCTTTAGCCACTTTCCTGACTCCTCCTTTCTCCAGTTTTGCTGATGCCTGTCTCTCCTGACACGAGGTGTGAGAGCAGAGCCTCCCCTTTTCCACATCCCACCTGTGCCAGGCTGCTGGATGGAGCTGCACCATTCCTGCACCATTCCTGCACCATTCCTGCTGCCCGGGCACCAGGGGATGCTGGAGGGAGTTCAGGGCTAAATTAAAATCCTCTCCCACTCCAAGAGGTGCCACCACTTGTTACCTGTGCTGCAACCTTTCTCTCTCTTGCTTTTTATGGATGTGTGCTGATTTTATTTTGGTTAAACATCACAGCCTTCATGCACAAGTTCTCTCTTTATTGACATTGTGGCCCCTCTGAAATGCTGATTGTTTTAGTGCTTTGTTTTTCCCCCACTGTGCATGATCCCTGCCCACCTCTCAGTGCACCTTTCCCCAGCAGAGCTCCTCTGGGTAAATTTTGCCTTTAGGAAGTTGGTTGAGTTGTTAATCTCTGTATTCTGCTCTGATTTGCTTTTGTTTCTCAGTATATGCCTTTACCAAAGGCATTTTTTAATTTTCTCATTTTTCAAATTGTGTTTATGAAACAAAGGCAGAGGTGATTAATAATCTGCCACTGCCTTACTTCGATTCTAAATGGTCATGTTCAGTTTTAGGTATTGCATTATCTTGTATAACGTAAAACTTTTAATATAGCAGAATTTAATATTACTCTAAGTATGTTTGGGAATTATGCAACCTGCTAAAGCAAGCAAACAATTTTTCCCCCCCTGATAATCAGAATTAATTTTTTTTAGCAAGTCTGTCTTGATAGCACTGTGAATGGAGATTAGTAAATGTATCAAACTCCTTTACTGATTTTTCAAGGCCCTTAATTCCAATTGTTTGTGGACTGAAGGAAAACAAGTTTTAAAACAATCTCTTTTGTCTGGCTAATCCTGTATACAAGATATGTATTTAATCTGTATTTGCAACTTTTGACCCTGAGGTTCCAATATGTTCAGAAAATTCACTCTAGGATTAGTGTTTTGATTAAATGGATGGCCTTCATGGCATGGAAACTGTTTTTCTTCCTTCCAGTGCCAGTTCTGAAGACTTATTCTTGATTCTGAAAATGAAATTCTTTTCCCAGGGACTTTGGCAAAGTTAATCCCAGCTCTTCCTTTGGTCTCAGCAGCCCTGGGTAAATGGTAACGTTGTGAGCTCAAGGAAAGCACTTTGGAATGGCAGGTGCAGCTGAGCTGCTTAATCAGAGACACCTGAGCCAAGATGTGGGCTCAAGGTGGGACAATTATTACACTCATTTATAATTGTCCTCTCCACTCTTTTTAACCTCCTTGCTCTGTTTCAAACTTGTGATATTGCTTCTGGAGAGTTGTGGCCAGTACAGAGAGATACTGGTGGCTGGAGGGAGTGCAGAGCAGGGCCACCAAGGTGGGAGCCCATGGCACACAGGGAGAGGCTTGGGAGTGTCAGTGTTCCTTGGTCAGGAGAAGAGGTGGATGTGCTTTTATCCCTTTCTTCACTTACCCAGTGCAAGTCAGAAAAGAAGGAAAATCCAGACTTGTCTCCGAGGTGCACAGCAAAAGGATTTGAGGTAAAAGCTGTAAATCCAGATAGGGGATTTCTGGTCAAATATAAATAGCTTTCTCACCAGGAGGATGTTCCAACATGGGAACAGTGGCCCAGACAGGGGTGGGAATCTCCATCCTTGGGGACATTCAGAGCTCAGCTGGGCATGACCCTGAGCAGGCTGTTCCACATTTGAAGTTGGCACTGAGTTGGGCTAGATGACCTTCAAAGATCCTTTCCAACCTAAATCATCCTATGGTTTTCTTAGGAATACTGGGAAAAAACCAACCCAAAACCAAAGGAGAGCTGTTTGATTTGAACGTGGTTTCCAAGCAGAAATGCAGGGAAGTCTGAGCCTGTGTTTTTGTGAGTCAGGGACAGCTTTTAGTCTGATGGGACCTCTGTGAGTGTTGTGCTGTGGAGTCTCTGAGTCCTCTGGCAGTCCTGCAGCACTGATTTGCAATGGCAGCTCATGCTTAGCTGTTATTATGGGCTGTTACTGGCCATTCTTTACCAGACTTTTATATCTTTCCATGATGGATTTGTGATCTTCTGTTGCTTTAATTGCTTTCAGCAAGTCGAATTCATACAGGTAAGACCAAAGTGCAGAAGAAGTGAAAGCAGCACAGTCTTGTCCTGGACTGGGAATTTAGAAAATGTTACTGAAATTCTTCCATTTCAGACATTTTTGTGGAGTTGCTTTCAGCAGTGATAAATGACCTGCCCCAAATTTCTCGATGACTTTTCAATTTATGGTGTGAAATTATATAAAAGTCAGGGTAATAAGGAAAAAATATTAACTTAATCTTGTCTGCTGGAGTCCATGTAGGGAGGTTTGACATTTGTTGCTGTGGTGTTATTACAGTAGTTGCTAATTAATGTCTCTTGTTCAAGCACCCTTCCTGCAAGTGTCACCCTCCTTTGGGTGAGTTCTTCCTGCACCATAAAATAGTAAATAATACATGTGATAATCATCTTGATAAAGGCCTGTGTCTGAGGGGGAGATGTGAGTAAAGAGGAAAATGAATTATGATAAAACATGCTCAATTAACCTAAGGTGTCACTTCTGCAATGTCGGGTGGGCTCATTGAGGTTACAAGGATAAAAACTGGTTGGAAACTACTACCCCCTCTCAGGGTAAAAGGAGAATTGCTGGGGGAAGTGTCACCATCATTCTGTGGCTTTAGAGATGTCACTTTGTCCCTGAGAGGCCTTGGGGGACAGGATGAGCGGGGAGGGAGATCAGGGAAGGCAGAAGCAGATCGGGGAGAGAGAGGCAGATGAGCCAGCCCAGCTCAGGGTGGCCACAGCACACCTTGGTTCTGGGGCAAAAAACTGACAGTCAGGAGGGTTCTGTCCCCACCTTGGGGTGTGGGGGGGGGTAAAGAATGCAAATAAATCATTGTGTATAAAGGCAGAGCAAGTGAGTCCTGCAGACAGAGGGCTTCCAACAATTTTGGGATATAATTGTTAAAAGGGATTCTAGGTGGATAAAGGCTGAAATACTTGAACAGCATTTACCACAGTATCTGTCTTCTCTTCCTGCTGAGTATCTGTGATGCATTGTTACACTTCCTCTGATAAAATGTTTTCTAATATTTTGGAATTAACAGGCACAGAATTGCAGAATCATTTAGGCTGGAAAAGTCCTCTGAGATCATCACTGATCACCACCTTATCAACCAGACCATGGCACCAAGTGCAGCATCCAGTCTTTCCTTAAACATCTCCAGGGATGGTGACTCCACCCCCTCCCTGGGCAGCTCCTTCAATATCTAATCACCCTTTCTGGGAAGAAATTGCTCCTCTCCCTGCCATTGTAGTGTTTGCAGAGGTACCTTTTGCAACAGTCCTTCCTTCTGTAAAAGCTGAAAACCTAAACCACTGCTGTTCCTGCTAGACAAGTGCTCTGATTTTGAATTTTGAGCCTTATTTGAAGGGTTTTTTTTGTAGTGTTCCTTTTCCATATTTTATTCTGATAGTGGATTTGCTGGTACCTAAGTTGGATTAAAGTTCTTATGCCTAATGGGTCAGATAATCTGTTACAGAACCTTGTTTACAAGGAAGTTTTCTTGCTAGGAAGTTGCTGGTTAATGCAAAGTTAAACAAATGATCCCATGTCTAAAGCGTCTTGGAAGGTTCATTCTGGGAGAGAATTTTTAACAATTGGAGTCAGGCCCCTGTGAGAGGAAGGCATAGCTCCAAGGCTATAATCCAAAAAAGCTGAATCCAAATTTATGCAATTGAAATAAGAATCTGGGGATAAGACACAGAAGGTTGTGAAGACCAGTAATGCTGAGTGAATTATTTAGGAAGGGAGGGGAAATAAAAAGATGCTAGAGATAAGAGGTAGAAGTGGATTTTGCAAGGCATTTGGTGCATTAGAGGCAGATCAATAGCAGGGAGCAGCCAGTGCTGAGGCCCTGGCTCTGTGCAGATCTCGTGTCTGACTGGATTTAGTCTGAGCCTTTGGCCCCAAAGTGCTCCTGCTGGGACTGGAAGCTTTCCAGAGCCCTCTGATTGTTCCTGAGCTGTGTGTGCTGAGTGTGAGCCTGCAGCAGGGATTCTGCTCTGTTTTCTGTGAGAGAAATCTCCTGCCTGGGCTCCAGATCAGCTCTGCAAACAGAGCTGAGACACAGCCAGAGCCACGGCTGCTGCCGAGCTGCAGTGCTGCTCAAACCCAAAATGTGAATGTAGGGCACAGCAAAGTCATCTGGCTCTGAAGCCTGGTGTAAAAATACATCATCTTATCCTCTGCTGGAGAAGCAGAGGTCCTTCTCTCTTAAAGGAGAATTTATCAAAATGAACTATATTGGGTTAAATCCATTTTCTTTGAAGTTGATGGTAAAGCTTCAACTGATGTAAATGGGAGTAGAATTAGGCCAACACTGATCACTTAAGGGAAATCAAAATCTAGGCTAGAGAAAAGGCAAAGATCAGCTCTGCACAGATACAGAAATAGTTCCTGTGTGCTGTGCCCTGGTGGCTGCTGTGTGCTTTGGTTGGAGTTGGAGGGCTCATTTCTAGGGCAAATGTCACTGGAATCTCTGCACCCACGGTGACACCGAGTCAGTGGCTGCCAGCTGTGGGATGCTGGTGTGGTGCAGCTCCAGCTGCAGCACAGTACTTCTCCCTGGGGACATTCTGCTCCCATCATGGCCAGAGCTGGGGTGCCAGGCCTTGAGGAGCCCTCTGTCCCCACCTGAACCTCACTGGATTATTCTGCTGACAACTTGGGAGTCAGGACCAGTCCTCCCAACTTTGGCCTTTGTAATGCTGATGTAGTAAAGAGTTTAAGTGCAAAGGGTCCTAAAGACTTAAGCAAATGGATTTACCACCACCATCATCCTCTTTTTCCTGTGCCATCTGTGCCAGCAGTGTTGGTCCCTGCAGGAACCGCCACCTGCAAGCCGCCTGTCTGTTTTCCCCTGTGCTGGAAATAGCAATGCCAGCACAAAGAAATGTGTGCTTTTCAGTCAGTCTGATGGTGCTGAGGACTCGAGCTCCTTTTCAGCCACTGATTTGCTCCTTTTTTTTTGTGTTTGGACAGGGTCTTCCTGCTCTGTTGTGGGAGAGCAGAGAGACATCTATCCCTGGAGTCAATGCAAACAGGCTGTTTACGAGGCTCTCTGGATCTGTGTGCTGGGCTGTCACCCTGCTGCATGAAATGTCTTACACAATAGCAGCAGAGCTGTGCTCAGAATGTGACTCTGGGGAGAAAACTCTGTCACAGGGAATGACAAATCCACCAGTGTTCCTCATGCAATTAAAATGGCAACTTAGCTCCGCGTGATTCATGTTTCTTCCTCTCAAGCTGGTGAACTCTTCCCAAAAGGAAATGCCCCCATCCCCTGGTCCCCTGGCTCCTGTGCATCCCTGATCTGGTGTGTCTTTACACTGATACAACCCTGGGGAGGTTTTAATCATAAGAGAATAAGCGCTTTGTGATTCCAGCACGGCTCCTGGCTGCTCTGAGCTGCAGCCTCAATTATATTAATCTGGCTGTTGCCTGTTTAAGCATCGTTCTACATCTTGACTGACAGTGGGGTAAACAGATTCAGCAAATAAACTGTGCACTGTGCTTCCTGTGCACTCACCAGTGGCAGATCAGGTCAAGCAGAGCAGCAGCTGAACAGGAGCAAACACACACCCAGAGCTTTGCCTGTGTCACTGCCTCCTGACTGGGATGGAAAGGCACAGCCTGAGCACACAGTGCCACCAGAATGGTTCTAATGCTTCCATTCCATTAGAATGGCATTCCTAACGATGCCTTAGGGTTTCAGCTTTTCTATGTTTCATGTGTTTGCAGTGCTGCAGTTCTGTAGTGCTGAACTCTGAACTCCACACACAGTGTCAGCTGCTGCTTTCCCATTCTGCTCACACACAACAATTCCTCTCCAGCCTGGCAATCAAGGACACCTCACTGCCTCAGGCCCAGAGATGGAAACAAAAGTGAATTGGGGGAGCAAACTTGGGGTCAATGACTTCATTACCTGGAGCTGTCCTGGGGAGATTAACCCCAATGTGCAAATGGACCAAACTTATCAAAGTGTGAAACCCCTGACCCAGGGTCCATTTTGGGTGTAGCCCTGGGGGCTTTATCTGCCCTAAATGTACCTGAAGGGCCTTCAATAAATAGAACTGCTTTTTATTCTCTTAATTCTGTCTGTCCTCTGTTTTTAGGTAGTCCCAAGAAGGCACCAGCCTCTCAAAATGAGGTGTACCTGCTCTTGGCAGGCTCAGGGTGACACCAGGCAGCTGCAGCTTCCAGAAAGAGTTAAAGAGGTTTAGGTGACAGCTGGGTGTTTTTCCTACTTGTCTGTTTTTCTCAAGGTCACTGGAGTTGCTGTTGCAGGCATGGGGAAGGTCTGTTCTGCTCACTCTATTTACACAAATAATTTTCAACAGGGGGAATGTAAGTCCTTTTTAAGATGGCTGTGCTAGAACTTGGGAAGTTTTGTTCTTGCAAGAAGTGACAAAAAGTAAGATAAACATAAGGTTATTAAGGAACACATCTGAGGAAGTGTTTTCTGATCATTTTCAAAGAAGGCAAAACAATAATCACAGGAACATATGTGAACAAAAGTTGTCATAATTTAAAATGCTAAAAAACCTGCATTGATTTACATGGGGAGCACCAGATTGAGACAGGCTGAAGCAAGAGATGGGATCTTGTTTTTGAATCCCCAACCTGGTGGAGCTGCTCACTGCCATCAGGAGTGGGCTGGATCTGCATTTTGTGATAGCATGTGGGTTAGGTGCATGCAAATCAGAGACGTGGGCTCTGCTTTGATCCATCTTGCTTAATTTTCTGAGATAAGCTTGTATTTTTATTTTTTGGGGGTTGTAGTTAAACATGCAAAGAATTGACAACTCCCTTTTATTCTGGAGATTGTTGTGGGGGTGCTCTCTGTAAGATTTCTGATTTAAAAAAAACCAGCTTGGGAGATTGCTTAAAGTTATTAGAAGTATGGTAATTTCAATTCTCTGACATCTAAATTATTTCAGATGGGTCCACAAAACATAACAAAGAAAACCAAAGCTGTTGCAGAAGGTGTGAGTTTGCTTCTCTAGGAAATATGTAGGAGTTGATGGGTGTGAAAACCTTGGAAACAACTGGATTTGTCTTTTGTTTACTTGCACATTTCAGGTGTTATGTCAATGCAGGGGGTTTGATTCAAACAGATTCATCATGGGAATCCCAGCGTTTAAAACTTGTTTTAAAACTTGGTACATCTTGAACACACCAAGCCACAGATATGACCAATAATATTACAGGTTAATAATATGATGGCTAATAACTTTGGCTATTTTAGGCATGTTCAGCACTAGCCTGGATCTTTGGAGAATTTGTTAATTCCTTGTTACTGTTCTACCTGTAGAGGGAGAGGTTTGATTTTATAGGTCCACTGGATGCCTCCACATCTCCAATGCCAGAATGCATTTCTTTGGGAATCCTTTGTTATGAAATATCCGTGGGCCCCCAGAGGGGAGGATGTGGCTTTCCAGCACATCTGGGATGACCATTGGTGATGGGTGACAAGAGGAATTCAAATTATCAAAACCGTTTGGGTTTAGAAGTGGGAATCAAATAGTAACCAACTTAAATTTTTGTAGGTATTTTGTGTTGTCCCTGAAAGAGTTTTGAGCCCAACAAATCAATAAAGCAATGTTCCCTGGCACCAGATGGAGCCTAATAAGTGGGAGCAGTCAGCTTATCTAGGTGTTTTGGGGGATATTTCTCCCAAGCATCTCAAGATATGTCTTCCAGAAATTCCCTTTTAGGCATTTATTGATACTCTAATAGAAAAAAAACCACAGGGTGGGATTTAATTTTCAAATAATCACCTTATAGTCAAAAGCCAGAACATTCTGTGTTGGATCACTTTTTGAGAGGCAAAAGCAACAGATAGCAATTTCTTTTTTCAGAAACTTTATTTAGATTTTAAAAGGGTAAAAAAAACATGCTAAAATATGCTAAATTACTTATGATCTCAGCATCCCTGGAGTAGCTCTTCTTACAAGAACACTTGTTGCTTCTAGTCTTTTAATTTTCAGATCTGCTTGGAATTTGAAGTCACAGGTGTCATTCCTGGTGAATGCATAATTAACAGCACTTAAACTAATTTAAACAATGTTCTAATCTCAAACTGTTAATGGTGCCTGTTGGCTGAGGTGTTTGGGTGGAAGTCATTACACACTCACTCCATCTCCACTTTCAAACCCAGCCCTGGGCTCTTGAAAAGTGTGAAGTTTGCTGAGGGTTTTAGAATTTGCAATTTCCAGTGCCTATAGTCTTCTGACATGGAAAAAATCTGTGGGAACATGGGAAATTGGGGTTCATTCCCCTATTGGTTTTGTTTAATTTGAGAACTGAGCAGAAATCTCAGCTGTCTAGACAATATTCTAATGATGAATCTGCAGAATTATTTTCACAGTTTCTTTTCTGACCATTAATTTTGTGGTGGTTTTGAGTAGTTTTTTATCTTCCCAAATTAACTCATTATTTATCTTGCAGGATAGATAGAGGGTCAACAAATGATCTGTTGAAGCTTGATTGCAGTATGGTTATCCAGTACTCAGAACATTTAACCACTGAAATATATGCAGATTGTCCCCATGCCACCACCATTCAAATGGGACCAATTCATTACCAATTCTTTACAACAAATTTCAGTAAAGAAAAAAAACCAAAAGCAACAAACCCAACAACAGACAAAAAGTCACCAAAACCCTTGAAGTAAAAAAAAAAAAGAAAATAAAAGAAAGGAAAATTCCAGATTTGAATTTGAGTTGGCACCTGGTATGTAGTTTGTGAGTCAATGGTGGTCATGTTGCAAAATAGAAGATTTCACTGGGAACACACTCACTGTCAGCCCCTCACAAAAATACCTTTTCAACTCAATTGTCTCTGCTCGTCCCCATCACCGTGCTGAAGAGACGAGGAGGGAGCTGCTCCCAAAACAGACAAGTAATTTGCTGGAAATAGATTTTAGATCAACACATTTGATTACAAGGAGAAATCAAGCTGAGCTCGTGCACTTTGTGCAACACAGGTCTGTGTTCTCTGCAAGAGCCATGGTTAAAATCAGCAAACAATCATGCTCTGTAGCAGCTGAGACATCCAGATGGTCTCAGTTTATCCCTCATTAAAACACACTTCAGTGTTCCAATCTTTAGATAAGGATAGGCTTCAATACTGTGGCAAGGCCCATATCCTAAAAGAAAGGTCACAGGCATCGAGGCAGTTACAGAAAATACATCTCAAAGCAGCCCAGGGCCTCAGGTGTGTGCCAAGGTCATGGGATCATGGAATCCAGAATGATTTGGGTGGAAAGGGACATTAAAGAGCATTTAATTCCACCCCTGCCATGGCAGGGACACCTTCCACTGTCCCAGCTGCTCCCTGCCCCCATGTCCAGCCTGGCCTTGGGCACTGCCAGGGATCCAGGGGCAGCCACAGCTGCTCTGGGCGCCCTGTGCCAGCCCTGCCCACCCTGCCAGGGAACAATTCCTTCCCAAAATCCAATAGAAATCTGCCCTCCTCCAGCTTAAGGCCATTTCCCCTTGTCCTGTCCCTCCATCCCTTGTCCCCAGTCCAGCTCTCCTGGAGCCCCTTTAGGCTCTGGAAGAGGCACTGAGCTCTCCCCAGAGCCTTCTCTGGGCTTTTCTGCAGCTGCTGGGGCTCTGTGGTTCTGGTGGCAGCCTTGATTTCACTTGTGCCATTCCTTGCAAGTGCAGCAGGATGCTGAAAAGGAGTGTGCAGCATTTTGCATTCATTGTGTTCCTACAGACCCAGAGAGAGCTTGGAAGAACTCTGTGCCTTCCCTTCTGCCCTGGCTGGGTGGGGGCAGCTGAGAGCATCTGATCCACATGTCAGATGGTCACACAGTGCCAGGAGACTCATCCCCAGCTTCCCATCTTTCTTTATGTGCTGGGCAATTAATGAGGACCCCAGTTGTGCTGAAATTTGAGTACCTGCTGAAGGGCCTTGCTGGACAGGAGTCTGTGCATCCTGCAGCTAATTATGTCATTCATTAACCTGTTATCTCTTGATGATGGGCACGAGAGTCACTGAGAAGGATTCAGAACCTACCTGGCAATTAAATTATTTATTCCTTGTATATTGCTAATTCTTCATTTCTGTGCTGCAGCCACGTGAAATCCTTACAGGGAGTTATATTAAGAGAAAATTCCTGTTTCTTCCATGTTCTCCTGGGTTTTTTCCCATATATGCAGATAACTAATGTAGCTTAAGAGATGCAGAGTAGGAAGATTAATCTCTCTTCCCCCTTGCAGCTCCTAAAGAAAGTTACAGCTTTATAGCTTCAAAAGAGAACATTTTATTTTTAAGTTGCTATTAATAGCACAGAAAATTAAAAGCTCATCATGGTTAGGATGAGATCCCGATTGAACTTGACAGGGAAGAAGATATTTAATAAAAGTACCAGGCATGATGATGGCTTTAAAATAAATCTGTGCCTTAATAGCTAAATTATGAGGCGATAATCTGCTGGTCTGCTTAAAAATGTGTTTGTAGGAGGATTTTGGAGATGACCCCGCAGCTAATGCATGGTTGTTGGTATGTCCTGTCCTACAGCTTGTCTTTTTTGGCTAATTGTATGATTTTAAGGTTGGGCAGCAACATTCTACATAGCTGTGATCGCTTTTTATCCATCAATTGATGTCTGCTGCTGTTTTATCAGCTTATTTTTCTGAGCCACCAGCTAGGATAATGTGCTTGAGGGAAAATTATACCCTACATCAGTGGTTTTGTTACAGCATGTTGTACATTATTGGTAATTTGAATGCACCCAGATAAAAATAGAAAGGTTAAGTAGTTCTCCAAATGTTGCTTCTGTGAAGCAGAAAGAGAGTAATGTCTGTACTCATATACGTTTTTGAGGGAAGAATGGGTTTTTTATTTTATTTTCCCTCTGCTAAAATTGATGCTTTCCCTCAAGCTGAATGTAGAGAACACTTAGCTTTGGAAATTTCTCTTCCCCAGCTCTTTATTTTTTTTTTAATTTTTTTTATTCTTCCTGTTGGATGTTTAGGTCTAACGAGCTGGTTTTTAGCATTAATGTGCCAGTTCTGTCTGCATATGCCTGTCCCCAAAGTGCCTTCCCATGGCCAGGTGGTGTGAGCTGGTGCCAGGGACAGGAGCTGGAGCCCCACAGTGCCCAGTGCCCTGTGCAAGTGTCCCTGGCAGCTCCTGGGCACAGCCCTCACCCCCTTCCTCCTGCTTGGGGCTCTCAGATGTTCCTCAGCCCCCTCACATGGTGTTGGCAAAGCCATTTTGGTGAGGAATTTATGCAGGGCCTGGCTGGGATTTCTGTCAAGTTGTAGTTTGTCATTTCTGTTCCAAAATCATTTCGTGATTCTCCGTGGATGACAATAACCTGGGGAAAAAAAAAGTGGTATTTTGATAGGGCTGCCTGATAGCCATCTCCTTGGAACCCTTTGTGCATGTCCTATTTAAAACCTCTGCAGAACATCGCTGTGTGTCTTTCAGCTAATGCCCACTGAGATTTTAAACCTCCTTTTTGGCTGCTCTCTTTCTGAGCACTGACCTTGGCTGACAATTCCCATTGTACACCCGAGTCCTACAGGGCTGGATTTTTCCCTCTGCTCCTTTCACATGGATTTTTGTGGTGTACTCACCTCTCCAGCAGCTCTGCTCCTTTTGCCTTACAGGGCACATCTGCTAAACCACTGGGGAGAAAACATGTTTCTATTTGATTTTCTTAGTGATTTGATTTTCTTTAGTGGTTAAAAACGCGATGGGGGCTGTTGGGTTCGATCCCATCCCAGGGCTTCCCTTCCTTCTCCCCTGATTGAAGGGAATCAGAATGACCTGTGCTTTTCCTGGCAGGTGAGGGGAACCAGCCAGCTGGGGAGGGCTGGGGGCTCCTGGCTGTCATTTCAGCTGGGGACAGAGCAGGTGGATGCTATCTTCTTCCACTCTGCAAAACTGCAAAGAAATTCTGCCCAAATCATCACTTCAATTGCAATTTCTTGTTCTGGCTTTCTATTGCCTGCAAGCTCGTGGCTGAGGATGTTTGCATGTGGAGCTGGAGTTCAAAGCTGGCCAGGTTTGGATCTCTCTTTAGTAGCAAAGTTTGGTTTATAAAGATGGTTGGTTTATATAAGAAAAATTTATAAAGCTGTGACATGGATATTTTATTTTTTTTAGCAAAAGAATAAGAGAACATGCTTGAAGCAAATTTATCTTTTGAAGGGACAAAGCTTTTTTCTTCTACCACATAATTTATATTCCATAAGATGGAGCAAAGCTAAGAAGTTATTTTTCTTTACCTCTGGTCCTTGCATGATGTTGGTCTGAGGTTTTTGAAGAAATTTTGAAGAAATGCCAAGTTTTATAGGAGCTGAGCTCTGCTCTGTGTGTGCTGCTGGTGGTAAACTACTGGTAGTTTATTTTTAGCAGCTTATAACCTATTAAAGTTTGATTTTAAATTTGTTATACTTTTATCTGCTGCTTTTAAATCCTGATAAACAGGTGAGATGTGGTAGGAATGCTCTGTAATGTGCAGGCACACAGCAGGACAGGCTTGGGATTATGCCCTTAGTTAACTAAAATGATCTCCTGCTATCAAATGTGCAGGTGGCAACAAAAATCTCTCTGAGATGGTCTCAGTTATAATTTGGTCTCTCTATTCTCATTTTAGAGAACTGCATCCCATCCCAAGAATAAAACAACCCAGCCTTATGTAAGATTTTTTTCTTTAATTATTTTTTTAAGAAAAATATGCAAAAGTTCTTTTCACTCTTAACAATAGGAAAATGTAGAGATATGTTCAGAAAAGCAGATTATAGCCTGCAGTTTGCTTTTTCAGCCTTTATGGGAATGGTGCAAGGGAAAAATGTGCCTCTTCCAATTCCACTTGTATATATTTCTATTCAGCCATTAAATAACTATATATTGTTTGGGTTTTTTTTAACAGCCAAATTATTTACTTTTATATTTTGTGTTCTTCCTCTTTTACTTTTCTGCTTGCACTTATTTTGCATGGAAGCTCCATTTTCTGGATTTCATTAACAACCGATGGTGCTGCACTAAAATCTTCAGTATTGGCTTTGTGTCTTTATATCTTTAATTAATATTATAATAAAATGCCTCTGACAGTGAAACCAAGGTGGCAGAAGAGAGGTCTGCAAATTGAGCCTGGAGTGGAAGTTGGTTTAGTTTGTTTGGGAGGGAATTTTTTTCCCTTTTTTCTTTTTTTCTTCTTATTTCATTTTTTTCCCATTCCTGACCAGCTGTTTCTTCTGATTTGTTTGATGCTCAGCATTTCACCTGCTGAGCAATGACACACCTGAAAAATCAGAGTAACTCCTGGAAAATTGGATTTTTCTGCAATCAGTCTTGAAGCCTCTGGCAGATAAAAGACTGTGTACATATAACACTGAAATGTTGGCATTTTTGGCTAAACAGCAATCTGGCTCCATTTCTGCGTGGCTGTGCTGTGGTCTCCTCTCTTTTGGCTAAAGGTCTGTTAAATCTGCTTTGATTTTCTAGACTTTCATAGACACCAGTAGCCAGCCAGTCCTTTTCCCTGCTGATGGCTGGGTGATTTATGTGATAGATGCTGACAGAAGGACAGAGAAAACAGCAGAACAAGGCCAGGGTTTTGGGGATTTTTTTCTGCTTTTTCTTCTCCCTTTTTTTTCCTCTCCTTAATGGTCTCCCTTGGGTTGTTGTGTAGAAATTTGAGCTTCTTTCTCAGGGATATGAGTGTCAACACTGATCATGCTACAACAGCATGGATGTTAAAATTGGAAAGGTGCTTTAACCTCCAGAGCTCAGATCATGACACAACAAAATGAATTTCTCTACAGTTCGCCAGTTATGGATTTCCTCAGGTTTTTATTCTCTCTGTTATTCCATAGATCCATATTTATGGAAAACATGATACCTGTCAACTTGTTAATAAAAGCAATCCATCAAAATTATATTTCACATTAACAAGTGCACTTCCACTGCACTTTCCAAACCTTGTGCTCCTAAGAAGGCAAAAAAAGGCTTCAATTTATCTCTGGTTTATTTAAAAAGTAATAAAGTCCAGGCCTCCTTTAAGTCTTTGAGACTGCTCTTATGACAAAGTCCTGTCCAGGACTGGAAATATTTCAACTCCCATTTCACAGCTCTCAAAGCAGCTGTGGTTTGATGCAGCCCTCAAGGTAGAGCAGGGAGCACAGAGCACTGTGGCAGAGGAATCATGAAATTAAATTGCAATTTATTGATTAAAAGCCTGGTAGGTTCTTCAGATATAGGTAAGATCGTCTTCATTAATCTCAATTTTTAGGATTGAAACTGCCTGTAAAATATAATTTTAAAAAATCTGAGAAAGGAATGTGAAAAGAGGTCAGGATGGATGTGACCAATCAGGAGAAATGGCAATTTTTACAAAGTATTAAATATTTGGGTTAATCTCAACGTATGAAGATTAGAGAGGCTATTTAATATTTTTATAGTGAAATGATTAGTAAAGGACTAAAAAAAGTAATAATTAGGAACAAAATTCAGTGTCCAGTCTTAACAGAGGCTGAACAAAAGCCCAAATATTTTAGGTGGGGTGGAGCAGGACTGTCAGTTTTAATCAGTCTCTGTCAAGCCTCAGATCCTATTTGTTGGAAGGAGCCAGAAAATCTATTTTTTTTAAGATGTTCTGGAGAATTTTCTGATAAAATCAGATATAATCAGGTATTTTAGGCACGCAGACTCCTGGAACTCCCTGAAATTGTGTGCACTGAGCTGATAATCAGCTAAAGGTCACATGGTAACTCAAATTCTAGATTTAAGAAATCTGGTGGTCTGTAAAACACACAGCTGAAGGACAGATGTAGAATGACTCATCTTTTTAGTGTTTATGTGCCAATAATTTGCTTTTACTGAAGCAAAGTAAATATCTGAATTATAGCTTGGCGAGTTTGGGCTCTTTTCTTTTATAGGATTTTTCATCCTTGTCCCCTGGGTTGAAACTGTAATGGCTGGATAGAACTATAATTTTTGGGGGAAAAGGAAAGGCACCTCAGCCCAAGGAAGAAATTTTGAATCTTTTGAGGAGCTGCTCTCCAACATCCCTCTGTGATGCAGCAGCACTGTGGTGATGTTGCATGTGTACATCTTTTGGTGTTTTCTGCTGTAAAAAAGGCTCCCTCCCACTCTGGAAATGATGCAGGAATCTGTGCTGGGATATGTTCCTTACCTGATCACTTACTGCTTTTAGAGCATTTAATTATATATATATTTTTTTTCACATCTGCTTTATTTAATGCTGAGTGTCTGAAGTCTGAATATCCTTAGGTTTTTTTCCCAGCTGTGTTTTTGATTAAATTGATAACACAATTTGGAAGTTGGCACTCCTTACAACATCTTTGCTGTATAAAATCAATTCTTCATGAAAACATGAGTTTTTTAAAGCTTATAGAGGTGTAGAATGGGTCTTTTCAGTGCCAGAAGTTACATCCCCAAAGAGTGGGAATATGTTGTGTGTAGGAAGGCAGTGGATGAAAGAAACCCCAAACCTGCTTTGCAGTGGGGGATTGGAGCCTTGAGACAATAAATGGCTGATGAAAAATAACATTTCATTTGAGCACTGGAAGCAAGACATCATAAATTCATGTTAGCACCAGCAGGGTGTGAGAGTGAGTTCTGAAAACTGGTGGCTAGGACAGCCTTTACTGGGAAAATCTCTTTTTCAGGGCAGACAGATCCCATCTCTGCAGGCAGAGAGGAGGCTCTGGCATCAGGGGAGGAAGGGTTTCATCTGCAAGACCTGCTGCAGTTCCCCAGAAGTCACTGATGGAGTCATTTCATTATTTAATGGGTCTGAATTGATTCCTTTAAAGCAGTTTTGTTGCTGTCAGGAGTTCATTTGGCTTTGCTGAGCCATTTCTATGAGGAGCAGAGGAAAGCAGGATCAAATGTAGGCTGAATAACTGTGCACTGCACAGGGCCTGGGGGTACTGAAATTCACAGCCCTCATTTCAATTCCCCTCATTACACTAGCACAACATGGAAAAGAGAAAAATCAGCCAGTTTGGTAGAAGTCCTAGGTAAATATGCTCATTGTGGAACTGAAATTATTTTTTGTCTTTCTAATAAAAATTTATTTTGTGACAAGGCTTTTGTTGCCCTCAAATATTCAACAGTGTCATGGAATCCTTTTTATTTATCCTACCTGATAACAAAACTGGTACTGATAGGAGGGTCAGATTCATGCTGAAAGACTGAGACACTTGTTAAGGGATTATAACAGGTAGTTGCCTATGATTTCTTTTTTTTTTTTAATGTTTTCATTTTGTAATATTTTAAAAATTATACTTCAACTTACTTGTCTTAATGTCATCCTATTATCAGGGGAAATACATTTCTGGCTGAAAACAACAATTGAATGGATGTCTCATCTGTCTGTGCTCATCATGAATGAATTATCCCAGAATCACAGACTGGTTTGGGCTGGAAATGACCCTGATGACCATTTCATTCCAGCTCCTTCCATGGGCAGGGGCACCTTCCACTAGCCCAGGCTGCTCCAAGCCCCATCCAAGCTGGCCTTGGGCACTTCCAGGGATGGGGCAGCCACAGCTTCCTTACAGACAGACAGATTAACTTAAGGTAACTTGAAATTCATGAAGAAATGTAGAGATGAAGTCAGGAATATTTTCAGAGAACACTTCAGTGACAAAGTTCAGTTTCTCTTTCTTTATCTACTTTTGGCTTCCTGGTATGAAACAAAAATTTCACACTTTGTAAGGTGCCAACCTGTTTTTATTCAGATGGTGTTTTTCCTTAGTTCCTTCTGCATCTTGTGCATTCCTGATAATTGAGCTTCAAAGTCAGTGTGAGTTTGGTATTTTTTAAGAGAGTGTGAGTTTAGGCATCGTTGGGTGCATTTAATCCCCTTTGTTGGCTGCTGGATAGAGAATCCATTCCTCATTCTGCTCCATGAAGATTGTGTTCACAAATGGATGGACGTTTTGGCTTTGGCATGAAAAGATGCCACAGCTGGGCCACACTTGATTTATTTCACACATCTGGAGGCCTCTACAGAGAAGGTTATGGTTTTCCTTCTCAACTCTTCTCCCCTTGCAGAGGTCTGCTGTGAGGTTTTCATCCTCTGCAATCAGTTGTTGCCCTGCTGCTCCCAGCACAGAGCTCAAGGAGCTGTAGTCTCAAAACATCTCAGATGATTTTGCTCAGACTCAAGGGAAAACTCCCAGAAATCTGCTCCCAGTCCTGCTTTATTAAGGAATGTTATCAGTGAATACAGATGAATCTGGTTATGCACCTGGTACTCACTAAAATGTGACACTTTACTGCTTTTCCCCCCCTTACTTGGGGGTTCTCTATAGGGCTCAGCTGGAACTTTATCTAGAGCCAGGTAAAGTCCAGGTGGGGCAGTGATGGTCCCCATGGAAGGGTGGGAACTGCTGATTTTTAATTCCTGGAGAACCAGCTGTGTGTGCCACCTTCCAGCTGCAGGCGGAGTGAGCAGAGCCTGAGCTTTGCTGATCTCTGTCCTGGCTGGGAGGGCATCAGCCTTTAACCTGTAATTCAGTTTCTCCACCAGCACACTGAAATCAGAGTTGCCATAATCTCAGGTCACAGTTTAGAGAAAACAGTAGAATTAAGAATAGATCCTTTTTTTTTTTTTTTTTTTTTTTTTTTTTTTTTTTTTTTTTTTTTCCCCTCATTGTGACTCCATTATTTGTCCAGACTTTAAGAACTGTGAAATGCAAGCCTTGGGATTCTGCTCTGGTGAAATCTGATTCATTACATGGCTGTTAACTTTCCTGCCAGTAGAAGCCCGAATGAAATCAGATGTCAGAATACTTGGGGATGATATCTACATTCTAACACACTGTGAAAATATTTACAAGCTTCCAAGATGAGACTTTTCCTGATTAGGGAAATCAAAGAATAGTTTTCCCAGCAGGCCTGCAGTTAGCTCATCCAAATTGCTTCTGTTTTAATTGGCATGCATTTCCTCTAAGCAGCTAGGAGATGAAAAATATTTGACTTGGGCTCTACAGGACTGGAAGCCTCTTCCCCCAGACACAGCAACTCTGGAAAAGAAACCCAACCAAACAGCCAGCTCAAGTTTATATTGCATTTGTACAACAAAAATCTATCTTTGACAAGATTCCAGACCAAGGTACAGACTGGTATTCTGACTTTTGAATGTGGAAAATAAGGATGATGTTTTACTCAGGTGTTCAGTGTGTGAAGCCTTTTGTTACCTGAGCTGTTTCTAAGTGGGCTGTGGTTTTATCTCAGCTCCACAGCAGTCTGTTGTTTTCAAACTGCACTTTGGGACTTCTTTCACTCAGTTTTCTACTTTCAGAAGCATTGGGAAGAGTAAGTAAAACCAAATAACCTTTGTTAAAAGTGACTGCTTTTATCTGGATAAACCAACTAACGTTGTGTGTGAAATTCATTTACTGGAGTTTTTATTTCTCTTTTGTAGAATGGGTCTGAGGAGGAGGGACATTTTCCCTATAAGTTTTCTCACAGGGAATGATGAGACCAAACCTGCCTGGTGGAGGAGGAGGTGACCCCGTTGTAGGATGGTGTGGAAAGCTGTGCTCTCAGGGCTTGGGGGTGGTGCCTCTTTATGTTCCAGTCATGAATTAAACCCACCATGGATAGAGCAGTGAAAGCAGCACCCACAGCATGAAATGCAGTTCACTTTATTCATTGGGTCACTAGGATATGAGATAATTTTGATTGAAAAATGTGCCACTATCACCTCCTTTAATCAGGATTTCTTGGTAGTTCACATAGAACATATCTTCATCTTGAAAATATCAATATTGTCTTTTGTAAAATAGTCCCTTCCCTCACCTCCACCCAAAAAACCAGCAAACAACAATTCCCACCCAAACCCAGTGTAATTCTGGGGTTTCTTGTGGATGAGACTTAATTTCCCCACTGGATGCAAAACCCCACAATGGGAATATTGCCACGTGCCGGCCACAACTTTTCTATTCCTCAGCTTTTGGTGAAGAAATATTCAATATTCACCACTTAGGAGGGGTGAAGTGGTTACATGTCAGTCCTGGCAGCCTGGTGAGGGGCCTGGGCTTTTGCTGGGAGAGATGCTGGGATGGAAAGGAGCTTGAGCATCCTGTTCCATGGGATTAGGGAGCTGCATTAGCAGGGAATAATGTCAGTCACGCTCTGTGCCTGCTGCCTTGCACCATCTGCCTCTCAGAAACGTGAGGTGGAGTTTCCCTGGTGGCACAGCATTAGGTGAGTCATGAGCAGCACAGACTGCCAGTGATTTGGTTTTGAAGCTCTGAAGGAAGTGTAAACTTCATAGTTGTTGTTTATTGGTTAATATTTAATCGGAGGTGAAATTAAAAATTAAGCAGGCAAATGACTCATGCTGAAAAGCAACAGCACTGTCTTGCTGTGGCTGACAAATGACAATGAATTTCTAAGAATAGAAGAAAATATATTAATTTATAGTGATAGCACAGGGAGCCTAAAGAGATGCTTTGATTGAGAGGAGTGGACACTTTCCACAGAAAGATCATGGGGAAAATATCTTTGATGCTGTGTTTAGTACCCTTTGCATCAGAAATGAAATTGGTAGGTGGTTCTCTTCAGAAAATACTCAAAATTTTCTTTTCTCTGTGGTGTTATGGAACAGTTTAAGAACAATTTTATTATTTTGAAGCAATGTTTAAAAAGATTTTTTTATTAGAGCAACATTTTTTCTGTCTTCTTTTTTCTTAAAATCATGTCTGTTTGAGATGCCCAGCTCTCAAAACCGTGAACTGCACTTAGGAACAGTTATTATTTTTTTAACCACTGGAAGCAAAGAGCAGCCTGTTATTTCAGCTATTTGCTATTATTATTAGTGCAGGCTCAGAGTCTTTGTGGCAGTCAGATCTCAATCTGCATTGTGCTGTGGTGACAGCAGGCACAGCCTGGGATGCTGCTGGTAGGGAGGAGGAGCCCTGGCGATCTGCTGCCTCCTGGGATGAAGTCTGTTTGATTGGGCATCTGTGACATTTCTGGCCTGCAATTTTTTTTCCCAAATAGTGCTGCAGGCTGATGCTATTTCTGTTCAGAATACTGATCCATCCTGTTTACAAACAGAGGAAGCAATAGTGTGAGTAAGGCCTTTTCTTCCTGCTGTATATAGGGGGTTACCTGGGCATGGATTGAGGCTGAGCAGTGCCAGGATGCAGGCATGGAGAGCTGAGCTTGGTTCACCATCTCGTGTTTAGTAAATAAAGGCCCTTTTAAATTGCTACTTCTAGTTTCTATTTGTTGTTTGCTGTAGAAACATTTGGTGCTGAAATTCTCATCTTATGAATGTGAAAAGCAATATGTGAAACTGAGAGTGGCAGAAGTTCTTAGCACTGGAAGATACATCAGTAAATAGGATGGGTGGGAGAAAGTGTAGTAGCTGGCTGGTATTTTTATTTTGGCCTGTAATATTATAGTGAAACTTGAATTTTTTCCTCCACAAAAATCAAAGGAATGTTGAGGTTTGAAGCTGTAAAGGAGAGGGCTGGTAGAGGTCCAGTTTTGTTAACTGAGCAAGGTTAACTCCAAATTAGTGCTCACACAGGCTGATCTTTGTCATTGCAGAGCAATGGCAATGCCCTTAGACATGGAAATAGCAAACCCTACGTGTTTTGTCAAGTGTAGCTGGGTGGGAGATTAAAATTATTCCACCAGTATAAAACCAGGACTTGAAATGCACTGGGCTCCTCTTGACATGCTTTATCTGGGCATTTATATATAACTTCCACTGGGGATTGCTGTGCCTAGAAAGTTTAACATGTGCCCTTTGCCTGACAGGTTGGTCAGTCATTAGGCTGCTGGGGTGCCCTTTGAGAGATCCTTTTTATTATGAAAACGATTCTGAGACCTCTAGATTAGACAGTGCACTCGCACTAACCCGCTTGGAAAAGAAAAAAAAGAAACCTTTAATCTCTGTTAAAACTCTGCGTGCCAAATATAATAGCTGGTTTCAGCAGTATTTAAACCAACTTCATTAGAATATGGGAAGGGGAAACAGGTTTTAAAGGCTGGCTTTAGCAAGCAATCAACTGTCTCCCAGATGGTCCAAACGGGACTTGTTCAACCCTGCACATAAAAAGAAAATAAAAAAAGGGAAAAAGAAGTAAAAAGAGAAAGGCCAGCAGCATCCTGTGTGTGTCAGTGCCTGCTGGTGGCTGGGCTCGGGGGAAAGGACTCCTCATACAGACACTCCATCCCAGACATCCCATGGCATTCGTGCTCTGCTCACTTGCACAAAGGCAAGGCTGCAAGATGTAATGCATTTAAATATATCCTGCATTTGTGATGGTGGCTCTACAGTTTTCCTAAAGTTCCACCGCCCTTGTGCTATAAAAACAGTTTTGCTTTAAGCATGATGGAAGCTGGTGGTGTTTAACCCGTTTTTAACCTGGGAGCCTTATCAGGGAGCCTTTGTTCTGGGCAGAGGACAGCCCTGGTGGCTGTATGGAGCAGAGCACGTACTGGGGTGCATCCTGCACGCCGGGCTAATCGCTCACTAATTAATATTCATGACTCATCTTATTTAGCTGCTCTTGGCACTGGAGCAGCGCTGCCATTGGTGCTCCAGCCGTGGAGAGCTTTATCTAAGGCAGAGCTGGTGTTCTCCTGGGCTGGTTGCTGCCAACCTGCAGCTCCTCCGGGATGCCAGAATCCCCTTGACATCCCTGTGTCCCGCCTTGTAATGAGTCCTTTCTGCTTCTTCCCGAAGGTCCAGAGGAAGAAATGACCATGTAGATTCCACAGCTTGGGTGCAGCATAATGGGAAATGGTGAATGGAGTGGAGCTGGTCTGCAGCCTTGAGAGCAGCCGTTCTGTGACCTCCAGCCAGTCAGGGACACCCTCCACGCCACGAGCATCCTCCAGCCGCTCGCCGGACACTCGCGGGATTCTTTTTAATTTCTCCCTTTGGAATTCAAGATTCCTCTCCTTCAATTTTTAAACAGTTTTAAGATTGTATCAACTGCAACGAGTGGAGCAATATAACCAAGCCACGATGGGTGACATGACAAATAGCGATTTTTATTCCAAGAACCAAAGAAATGAGGCCAACCATGCAGGAGAGTTTGGGTGCACACTGCAGGAGCTGCGCTCCCTCATGGAACTCCGAGGGACAGAAGCAGTAGTAAAAATTAAAGAGACTTATGGGGAAACAGAGGGGCTCTGCAGACATCTGAAGACATCACCAACAGAAGGTAAGCACTTCTCACTTCACTTCAATTGGGGGACTTTGTGTAAATGCCCTCCAGACAGTGAAAAAAGAGGTTTTGATTCCAACCTGAACAGAATTCTCATGGTGCTGCCATTATTCCCGACAATAATAAAACAAGAGTCTTCTAAGAAAGCAAGTAAACGAGTCCAGCTATAGCTAAAGCTGGCACGAGAGTGAAAGGAGTGTTTCTTGTTTTAACAGCTAAATGCATTTATTCTTCCTGAAAATGACACAAAAAATGAGCACGTGTTTTAGGCATTGCAAAGACACTTGAATCTCTGTGCTCCTGGGGGGAAGAAGGTGTAAAAACAGTTGCTTCAAAACAGCTTCCAGGTACTTGGACATCTTGAGAGCATGAAATGAACTTTTGAGATGCACATTATGGTACTGTGTAGATCAATATATATTTTTATATTTATATATAGGTTACTAATCTTCACTTATTATATTAACATAGATAATTTTGCTGGGATCATCAATCTGTGATTGTATCGATGTTTTTATTAGTTGCCCTTCTGTTGTGTGTAAAATTACTCTCCTTACTTTCTTATGTTTAATAATACCAATCATAATTTTCCAGAATCTATTTTCCTAAGTGTTTTTAGAGACTTCTACCTGATAATTTATTAGTCTGAATTTCAATGGCTCAAACCATTTTCAAATGCTCCTCATAAAGCATTGACAATGGTGCAATGTTTCCCTCTCCTCATACAATTTTCTTTCTCTTTAAGTTCAAGTAAAATTCTGTTTCATTCTAAGAATTCTATTTTTGTCACTGTATTTTTATCTCCAAGGAGTATTAACACTTTTGGAAATTACACAGTCTTTCAGTCTATAATATTTCTGCAGTCTTGTAACGTAGCCAAGATGTTCATTTTAAGTTCTTTTCTTCTTCAAGAAGATAGAAGTCTTGGCTTTGTTCCATTCTCTTCTTTCTAAAATTAATCATTTAGTTACCTCCAGTGTTTAAATGCCTGAAAGTCTGGAGTTATTGGTGTGATCATAAACATGTCAATTGTAGTGTGATACCATAGGTTACCCCAGCTGAGGGGTCCCAAAGGAGCAGCTGTCAGTGTCTCAGCTGGAAGAATTCCACGTTTGCACGGAGTCAGAGCTGAAGTCTCAGTCTGAGCCGAGCTCACGGCGGTGCCTTCAGTCAAGTTTTGCCAACTCATTGTAGTGGTTACCTGGTCAATGTGAACTTCAAAGGAGATGGTAATTGCGTTATGTGTTCAATTTATGACATCAGGGAAACTCAATTCCTCCCATGGGGCCAGAGTGTATGGATCCAGCAGCGTGGCACGCTGACTCCAGCAGTAATCTATATCTGATACTGCAGATAAGGTAACTTTCCTGCAAGCAGTACGTGCGCTTCATCACTTGTGCATTAGGGAAAAACCTTTCCAGCTTCAAATGGCAATCAGCATAGCCTTGGAATTGTGAAGGCTCTGCTGGGTTTTAACTTTCAAGTAGATCACATAATAGGAATTCCCAGTCAAACAAAGCTTACATCTTCTTTGTAATTGTTTTGCTTGGAAAAATTCTCTGAAATGTCTTGTCAAACTCCAGAAATTTTCACTGGAAAGTATCTGTAACTTTAAAGGCTCATGTCAAATATAAGCTTATATTTAGTTCTAAGTGCCAAGCCATTGTTTTTCTTGATTCCAAGCTCAGTGAAGAGGATATTCTTGAGACATGACTATTCTTAGAGGAAAGAAACAAGCATTTCTTACATGGAAATGAAATTCTAACATCAAGCAGATATGATTTGAAAATTAGTTATTGACATACTTAGCTTATCTTTCAGTATCTGCAGCAAACTGTGGATTCCTCATTGAATACCTTTATTAAAAGCCACAATTTGCTACAGTGCCTGAAAATCACTTTTCCAACTAGGCATCATTTTTGGTGAAGCGCAGTTCACTGAGCTTCCTTTGTTTTTCAGATTTTGGTGTGTTGCACATCTCACATAGTTTTATGGGAAATATGTAATTAGAATTACTGCAGGGCACTTCTTTGAAGAAACCAAATGGCTGAGCAGGAGTCCTGAGTGCCTGAAACAGTGAAAAGAACCTGACTGTAGAACTTGGTTCTTCCCTGCCTTGTAAACTCTTCCAGAATTTGTCTTCATAAGTCCTTGTAATTCTATGGGATAAGTGCTGAAACAGTTACCAGAGCAGCAGAACAAAATAATTCCTGGCAGCAGGGATGTAATAATTTGGTACAATGTGGTCTAACCTGAATTTACTGGTTTATTTAGAAAAGAAGTAGTCATGAGCTCAGAGCTGACTTAATTAATTTCCCATGTTAATATTTGATGTCCCACCTAGGGATTGGTAGGATCAATCACACTTAGAAGTGCTGTTTGAAATGGTTTTAAAGGCCTTGAACTTCTCAAGTTAAGATGTCATATTTGTAACTCAGATGTCATTGACACGGCTGTGAGGTTCATTTCCCTGTGAACTCCTGTCTCAATTCAGCATGGAGCTGGAGAAGTCTGCTGAATGTTGAGTAGAATAATATTTGCATGCTGAATGAATTAATAATATTATTATGAGTTACGAGACTTCAGTCTCTCCTTTAAATTTTCTTTGATTGCTCCTTTAGCTGTAGATGCAGTGGAGATCCCAGCTCTCATTTATGCCTGAGGGATTTCCTGCCTTAAAGTGATTATATTATAATGAAAAGCACCCATTTAAGTGCTCATAAAAAGAACCTTCCCAAAATCTATGGAAATAATTTATACAAAAAATACACATATGTGTCGACTTGAATTTGCTATAAAAATATTTATGTTCAGATTAGTTTCACTTTCATTATCCCAGCAATACCACATATAGGCAGGATCTAGCCCTGTCACTTTGCACAACAATGCTGAATCCCCCTTGGGCAGAGCTGTGCTGACAGTTGTATAATTTTCCATGCAATTGGAGTCTCTGAGGCCCACTGGAGCATCAGTGATACCTTCTAAAGGACAGCTGGTAAAATGGGATGAGTTACCAAATGAGAATGAATACCAAATGAGACTGGAATCCACTCTCTCCAATACTTAACTATGTATACCCACAATTTTATACAGTACTCACCAATTTACAGCAACTTTTTCATCTACTTTCCCTTATAAAAATGTTTAGTTCTGATAGGAGTATGTCAGTGAATTAACTTCCCTGATTTGTTGCTTAAAATACTTGGATGCCATGATTTCCAATGCATGTAAAAAGTGAAGAAGTCACTGCATGTAGAATGATGGAATACCCTGAGTGGGAAGGGATCCACAGGGATCAGGTTTTGTTTTGTTTTGTTTTGTTTTTCTGGCTGTAGGTCTCAGGATACCAGGAAAAGGTTTCACAGAAAGACACAATATCAATTAACAGTTAACTGATAATATTTCTACTATCTCTATTTCTTTTCAGTCATAACAACTGTCCTTAGTTGAGCTCCCAGAGAAGTTCTCTCTCTTTTCAAATGCATGTTTGTTGTGTGGAGGATAGGGACTGAGAATCGATTAGAGCAGCTGGGGAGGTGTGTTTATTTTTCATTATTGCAATCTAAAAAGCCTTTCACAATTTTAACAGTGAGGTAAAAGATGAAGAAAGATTGAATGCAACAAAATTAACCAGCTGCTTTTAATACTCGTTAGTTTTGGTTCCTCACACTTGCTTCCATAAAAATGCACCTTTAATAACTTAATAGTCTGTTTGGAAGCTGCTCTTGCTGCTTCACACTGAATTGCAGTCAGGTGCACCACTGTGTTCAATCAGCTTCAGAGATGGGGAGAATTTGAACAGGAAATTGGGAAAGGAATGAAAAATACTTGATTCAGACAAATAGAAGTTTAAAATAGAAATGTAGAATAATCAATTCTGTGATTGTCAGAGACTGAGCTTTATTCTATCACATTGTCAAAATAGATCATGAATGTAAAGAAATTAGAGATAGCATCATTTTTATTGATAAAAGAATACACTCAATCATATATAAACCATTAAATATTATCCATAAGTTCAAGATCTCCTTACATTATTTTACATTCAATATTAGGATGGACAATTTTTGATTGATTTGATAATTTCCTGAAATAGGAATGTTGCCAGCTCTCTGAAAGCAGATTTTAAGAGTTTCTTTGTGAAGTTGAACTTCGGAAACCTTCAAAGCAGCATCTTAGAGCTGCTCATCCTCTCTCGGGTCACCACACTGCCTCACCTAATTCCTTGTCCTTATTTGTGGCATCAAAACATCTCCTGGAGCTCAGGCCCATTTGTCAGCCCCAGGCCAGCAGCCAAGCTCCAAGCACACATCCAGCCCTTATTTGTCCATGCTGTCCCCACACAGAAGGTTTGGTTTGAACAATGAGAGCAGCCCTGGCCATGAGCAAACCCCTCAGCATGGCCAGGGCCAAGGCCTCTCGTGGGAAAAACCCCAGGGATGAACTTTAAACTCATATTTCACTGGGTGTTCGTGCAGTGCCAAGTGTGCCTGAGCTGGTGAGAGCTGGGAGCACTTGGCATTTCCCTGTGGTTTCATCAGTGGGCACTGGCAGCTCCCAGGGACCTGTGCCTGCTAAAGGAAGGAGGGAAGGGGCCCTGGATGCTCCTCCATTTGGGAATTGCAGTTTGAGAACCCCTCATGTGTGTCCAGCTGGGTTTGTTCTCCCTGGGGAAGAGAATTTGCTGGAGGCCTGTAAGAAAGTTAGGGAAAAATGTTTAAGTAGTTGTCATAGAAGAAAGGGTAATGGATTTAAACTGAAGGAGGATTAATATAGATTGGATATAGGGAGGGAATTTCATACAATGAGGGTGGTGAAACACTGGATCAGGCTGCCCACAGATGTGGGGGATGTCCCACCCCTGGAAATATTGAACACCAGGTTGGATGGGGCTCTGAGCAGCCTGACCTAGCTGAAGATGTCCCTGCTCCCTGCAGGGGAAGGGCTGGGCAGCCTTAAAGGTCCTTTCCCACCCAAATAATTCCATGATTCTCTGCCTTTATCTCTGGGGGAGCTGGAGGTGTCCCTGGGTCTGTGGGCAGCACAGGGGCTTCCCTTCTGCACCCTCCCTCCCCACTGGCCCCAGGGACTCCCCCTGCCCCTTCTCCCCTCAGGGAAAGGCCCTGCATCCCTCACTGGGGCTCTGCTCTGTGGGGAAGCCCTGACCTGTCCCCAGTCACATGGAGCACCATTGTCACATGGAGCTCCATGGTCACAGGGTCCCTTGCAGGGCTGGGAACAGCTGGGAAGGTTGGGGTGAGATGGTTGTGTGTGAATAACTCGTGGAGGGTTTGCTTTGGCACACGGGGCTGTCTCAGTCCTAGGGCTTGGCTTTAGGGAGGTTGAATGTGGCTCCTGTGTCCCAGTGAGTCCATGGGCCAGTGCCAGGCAGATGTGCTGCTCCAGGGGCTCCTGAGCTGCACTCTTGGCACCCACTGGGGTTGGCAGGAATGGCTCTGTAGGTTTGACACTCCTGCTGCAGGCAGCATGTTATATTTCCATACAGTCACATCTCCATGTTTCATGACTTGGAAGGGGTGCCTGGAACTTTTTGGCAATGGTGCTTCTTTTCCTTATCTAATATTTCCATTGTTTGTATAATGAAACAGCACACATTTTTCCAAAGGTTACCCAAACATAAGCATCTCAAATGAATGGCTCAGATTTTTCTCTGTGATAAATCCAATTTCATTGCTCGTTTTGTTTCTGGGCTCTTGCATGTTGTGCCACTTGCTGATTTACTTTGGCTTTGTTCAGTTACTTGTGGAGAACTAGAGAGATATTGCATGATGCATTTTCCCCATAAAGCTTAAAAAAAAAAGAGATACCTGCTCCTTTGAGAATCCTAAATGGCTTGCAAAAAGGTTCTCTCTAGGTTACAGGCAGTGCTTTAAAGTAAGGCCAGGAAAAGCAGAAAGTGAGTGAGTGCCTTCTGCTTTTTCTATTAGGCAGCATCAGAGATTTTCTGGGGTCGGTGCTGATTTATTTATGTGATTACCCAGGACATCATCTTCCTCTCAATGATTATCTTACCTCAGCAGGTAAAACACTAGAGAGGAGGCTATTTTCACGCAAGCTGAAGTCTTCTTTTCCCTGTAGGACATTAAATACATGCAGTCAGGGTGTACTGACCATAGGGATACATTCTGCTCTTGTACCCCAGATTTAAATGAACAGAGTAATAAATGGGTGTGAAATTTTTCTGTACCTCTTCTGCACAGGACTAGTGTTTGTTCATTGTAGTTTACAACTCAATTACACCTACAATGTGTCGTAAATCAAAGGAAAACCTGGCCCAGAAACTTTCTGTTATTCTTTCCCTCTTTGCAAAGAGATTATTGCAGGTCAACATTCTCCATAACGTGTTGTGCCCCAAGTTTCTCCTTGATCTGAATGCAGTGATGCAATACAGTGAGTCAGCCCCTTTCTGCTGAATTAACAAGAAATGGAAACTGTTGTCATTATATGGGGCAGTTGATAAACCTGTAATCTCATTCTTAGGACTAGTGGTTTGAGTTTGTTGGCATAATCAGCTCATTCATTGTGTGAGAAAAAGATGAGGCCAGGCCTACAACATAATGGGCACAGGGTAACGATGGAGGAAGTGATCTTTGTGTTCCATGAGAGCTACGTCAGCTGTCCCAATGGCAAGCTGGGATTACGTTGCTGGTGCTCCCTTGGAAAATGGCAATTTGGGCTTTGCTTGGAGGATCAAACAGGGATCACTCTGGGCTGTGCTGTCCAAGTGGCTCCTGTGCTGGGGAAGGCAAAGCTGGAGCTTGGATCAGTGATGGAAAAGAAAGACCTGAAGGGAGGGGTGGCTGCAGCCTTTCCCTGGTGTGTCCCTGTGCTGGGGAGCTGCTGGCAGGTAACAGGACTGCAGAGGAAACATCCTTGGGGAAAGCCTCCCTTCTGGTGTATTGCAGGGCTCAGAAATCCATAAATATCTATAGACTGCCAGCCTTGAGTGAGAGCTGATTTATCTTCATTTTGTTCTTGTTTTGAGAAGGCTGCAGGAAGAAAGCACAGTCCATTACACCAAATGAATAATCCAATCGATGGAGCCAGTGTGCCCTTGATGGAATTAAGCTTTGCCTTTGCAGTGTATCAGAGACAGAGAAGGGTTTTTGCCTGATTTTGTCGGTGCCCTGTGAAAGCAAGAAGTTGCCATGCAGTGGTTTTGTCCTGGTAGGACTGGTCCTGCTGCAAGAGCACAGCTCTTAATTCCTTGTCTCAGCTGACATTACAGGGGTGCAAAAACCTGCTCCCTTTAGTGTCACCTGAAAATGTAGAGATAAAACAATTACTTGAATCTCTGTTAGGTGTTCCCAGACATTTTACTAAGTGCCACTGCTAGCAGTGGAAATTGGGAAATTTTGCTGCTAAAGTCTTTGTAAGGATCATCTGTGGATTGGACAGGTGATGCCAATGTCATTCCTCACAATAATGAAATGTTGAATTTTGTTTTTCTTTCATTCAGCATTGCATTTCTGTGTTTTTATGAGAGAGGATTGAATTTTTTTTTTTAATGAAATGAGGCAGTGGCTTCACTATGCAAGTCTAAACTCAGCAGCCCTGCAAGAGGAATTAGCATGATTAAATAGTTATTTTTCTTTTAAAGATAATTTATATCAACAGACCTGGGGTAAGAACAGCGTTAGGTGCTGTAATGATTCCCTGCCTCCTGTCCCTTTTGCAATCACTACTCACCCTTCAGATCTAGACTGTTCAAATTTACTGTTTCCATTTGTTTTCCAAGAAGGCAGAGGTTGGTTTTTGACATGCCTGTTATTTATAAAGGTGAGTGGAAAATAAAGCCAAATATGTATTTTTGCAGTTAGCTCAGTGTGCTTCCAAGACAAACATATCTGTGTTGACTTCCTTTAATGTGGTACATTCATAGTTTCTGTCTTGCCTTCGAATATCTCTAGAAATGATTTCTCCTCTATCTCCAGGAGTTGTTTTTTTTTCACATCTGTGTAGGTGTTTTGGAAACTGTGCTTGAGATCCTACAAGGTGTAAGGAGAAAGCAGCCTCCCCAGCATCCTGAAAAGCTGCTGATTACCTCAGGCATAAAGAACCTGTTTCACAGATAATAGCTGACATTCCCTGGCACAGCCTTCAGCCGAGTATAGTAACTTCCTTTTTCACTTTTAAAGAAGGAGGAAGCCCTTTCTGAATGCTCATTAAAAATCCCATTCCTTGTCCTTGCCTTGGAGCTGGTAAAACAATGCATTTCAATGTCCCATCCTAATTGCCAGTCCAGAACTTGGCAAAGCAGCCACGGATTCTATTAAATGCAGAGGATTTCAGTTGTGTAATAGAAATCTCTGGGTGTATGTAGCTGCTATTTCTGTAACAATAGCATTTACTAGCCCTTGTTTCCTCTTTGCTTTCAAATGAAATTCCTCAGGGACTGCAGATACTCTTTTCCTGTGTGGATTGTGAGCTGAGTCAGTTCTGCTAAGACTCACAAACCTGAGCTTCCACAGGCTGTGCTGCTCCTTTGATTACTCCTTTTGCATTTTGTGTCAATCTCTCCTCCCCAGCACTTTCCACAGAGGAACAGTCTGTTTCAGTGTGAGGGCACCTTAGGTAGGTACAGTCCTCTGAGGTACAAAAAGTCTGAAAAAATGAGAATTGGGAAGGAAAACCGACCACATTTATGGAGTAGTTCAAAAGCTGTCATGATTCTCTTTCTCTGATTAGCACTGGAGATGAGGGAAAAGAGGGAATAGCCCACCCCTGTACAGGTGTGCTTCAAAAGGTGAGCTTGTCCTTGAAGGAGGCACAGAATAAGAGAGGAGAATTTTCTCAGAGCATCCCTGAACTGCAGCAGGATTTCACTTTGCCTCTGTGAGTGAGGGCACAGCTCCTTGGATGTTACAAGCTGAATGCTGTTTGTTCAGGACTGTGGCAGCATTAATGTGGAAGAAAAATATATGGGAATGCTGTGGAATTGCAGGGCAACTGTGCAGTTATAATCTTAGCATCAGTCTGGGCATCTCAGTTAAATTCTTTAAACAATACAGCAAATCCACTTGGATTTTTTGCACAGTTTTCCTGGCAATCTCAAGTGTTTGCCTCAGTTTGAAAGCTTGGGGGACAACTGGGGGCCCTGTGGGTTTCCTTGGGTTTGCCTCAATTCACTCATATGTTGGCCCTCTCCCTTTCCTAGGCACAAGAGCTCAATTTTAAAGGAATGATCTGAGATACTCTGTCTTCTCTTTTCTAGTTTGCTTTTGCTCAGTCTTTAATTACACCCTGAAGTTGTTTTACCTTCATTAAAAATCCTACAGTAATAGGAATTTCTGCATGACATCACCATTCTGCTTTGCCAGGGGGTCATGGATGTTGGGTGGTTTTCATGGTTTTCAGCAGAGGTCATCCAGCTTGACTTCTACAGCCAGAATCTCTGTCCCTGAACTGTAGTGTTACAGGTGACTTCTAGCCCACAGAAACCCTGGAGAAAATCCCTCCTTGGTTGTAATAATGAATCCAAAGAGTGAAGAGGCTGGCCAGGTCAGAACCTGGGATTTTTCACTACTCAAATTGTTGAGCTTTTACTGAGAAAAAACCTCAAAGTACACTAAACCCCTGTGCTGTTTCCTGCAGAAATATGGTGTAAACTTGGAGAATTCTGGAAGTGTTGAGGTGTATTCCCCTGCTGGCTTTGTGCACTGTCCCGTGGGGGTGCTCAGGGCTCCTTTGTTCCATTGTTTTCTCAAGCCAGTGAGTTTTTGGGTGTGTGGGGCACTGCAGGACAGTGTGACAGAGCTCACTGGGGGTGTGGAGCAGGTGCCCAGTGAAGTGTTCAGAACAATTTGCTTTCCAGGCTTCAGTGAAGCACAATCACCTGAGGGGACCATGGGTGGTTATCAGGGGCACAGGTGTGTCAACCAGGAGTGATGATGGTACCAAAATCCTCCCAAAATGGGGAAAAATAACCCTCCCTAACGCTGTGTTTTTAGTGTTAGCAAGGCATTACTTCAATCTTGGCCCAGAGGTGAGTGGCTGACAAAGTTCCAGTCCCCACACCAATGCTGACACAAAACTTTTTCACTTATTTATGCATTTTAAGCAAACTGATATTTGTTGGTCCTAAGTGACATGATTCTCTTCATTAGTTAATGCTCTGTCCTCTATTGGTTATTGATATTTTCCTCTTTATGCTCATTTGGTCCCCATCCTTTAGTCCTTTTATCACATTTTTCTCCAGCTTTCCAGGCTGGAAATCTCCAAGTCTGTGAAGAAACCTAACTAAAAGTTAGGCTAAAAGTGGGCACTACTTGCAATTAATTAAAAATTAGTTGGAGTTATATATTTCCCAACAATTTAGTGCTATGTGAGGCTGTTACATGAGAGTTGTAGCTGGCCCTAGAATGATAAATCTGCTTATTTTTGGTGCCTTGTCCATCTGATGATTCCAAGCTTTGGGTGTTGAAGGACTCTACAAATGAGTTATTAAAATTTACAGATAGCTAAGGAAATTCTAGCAATATATTGCTGGGTTTGTTCCCAAGGAAGTCTCAGTGGTTGTGTTAAACCTCCTGCTGCTTTACTTGCTTATAAACATGAAACCTCCCATGCTGCAGCCCCAAGGTAAAACCCAGAACATGAACCCTCAGAAGTGAGTTTTAAAGGAATGATCATTCTTTTCTGACTACTGGTGTTTTCTCTTTTCTCTCTTTCCACCCAAACCCGTGGTGCACACTGAGGGATGTGCACAATTTGTTGTGTTAGCAGAGATTTGGAGCAGTTTTAGCAGGGGAAGTGGCACAGGTCAGTCGTGTTTCCTTCGATGAGCTGGTCTGGTTGTGTTTAATGGCACAGCACAGCTGAGGTCATTTGCTTCAATAGGAAATATCATATGGCAGAAATATCAGATTAAGCTCCAATTGTCTTATTCAGAGTTTTGAAGTGACCCCTCAGAAGAGGACAAATACACCCAGCTCGTTATATGTGTGTGCACCAGTGCTCCAAAATACCACGTGCAAACTGAGTGAGCTGCTTGGGGTTGCATATTTAATAAATGGCTTTGAAGAAACAGATTTTGTGCCTTCAGCCCTGCTGAGAGGGCATAGGAAGAGATTTGCAGAGTTTGAAAAGATTTTAAAATAACTTTGTTTTAGCACTTGCAATAGATGGGGACTCTTAAGGTAAAATCAGTAGTTTTTCTTTTTTTTTCTTCACCAAACCTAGATGTTATTTTTAATTCCTGATGTTAATCCTATTTAACAAGGCTATCAGTGTGGCATGTTTTGCCATGAGATGCTGGCAGTTCTTTTTGCTGCCCCACTTTTCCCAAAGTATTGATGCTGACACGAATGTCTCTGCAGCTCACAGATTAAAATTACAGACAAAAATCGGGTGGGACTTGCTGTGGGATGGCAATCCACGCCATTCCCTGCATGGGAAGAGCTTTGTGTCTGTTCTTCTGCTCTCTCCTATCAATGTCTCCACGCTCAGCAGCTGCTGTGAGGGACACCTCACCTCTCTGTGGGTGGAGATGTCCCTGTGGGGACACCAGCCCTGCTCTGGAGTCACTTCCAGCTGCTGCTGTGGGTGCACTGCTGGCATCCTTCCCTGAACAATGCAAGCCTCTGGCATCTCTTCTGTCCACTCATGCTCGTGTTGGAACAGCAAACTCTCTTTTAAATGAGGGATTTGGAATAAATGTCCTCAATCTGAGACCCGGTTTGCAATCCCCTGGATTTCTCGTTACTTTATCACTATTTCATTGTGATTTACAGAGATTTTCCTCCTCTCTTACCTTTATTTTGAGCCTCTTAACTTACATTATTGCTTGAAAGTCCTGAATTTTATTTGGGCAGCTTCTTCGGTCTTGCTTAAATCTTCCTTAAAAGATTCAGTTGTTGCCATAGGATCTTTAAGAGAAGTTTTTGCCAATTCATTTAAATTTGGGGGGTGGAAGGAGGGGAATAGGCTTAAGCCTGTTTTAATGTTGAAATATTTTTCAAAAGTTCATTCTAGTAATAAAAATTGACAGCACATCTTAGCTGCCTGGGACTGCCCAGGAATGTTGTAACCCTGATGGATTTTAAGGACTGGTGGTGGCTGAAAGGGGCAACCAAAAAATCTTATGCAATGTAATGATTAGGAAGTATTTATTTATCAAGTACATTTTCCATGTTTTCTTGTGCTATTGAATTGCAGGTGCTGGTGTGAGTGGTCAGCAATGATAGAAGGTTTCCCTGATAAATTGAAGTAATCTAGCTGCCCTGTTATAAATCTCTGCATTTTCCACATTTGAAATTCAGTATAATGTTCCCTCTTGTGGACTCTTCCATGTCTGAGTTTATGCTTATAGACAACCTGAAAAAACAAATATCAAAATTCTGTTCTGTTGTGGTTTTGGACCAAACCATTCTTGGTCCAGTTTTCTTTACTTTCTTCCACTGTCCTTTGATTGCAATTTCTTTGCAGATACACATAGCTTTTATTGCTCGTTTGCTTTTTGGTCTATATTAGTTTGGTGGTTTGGTGTTTTATTTTTTTGCATTTTTCTGCTTCCTGATGGTCTTCAATATCTCTGATTTTGAAATGGTAGTGAAATCACCCTTGTGGCCTCAGATAGCTCCACTTTCTCTAACAATCCAAAATCTTTGAAGGTGACCCTGTGCTTTCAAGTATTGATCAGGTCATGCTGAGCATTTGTCCTGTTTGAACTTGGCCCTTTTGGCAGAATTCATCTCTTTTATCTGCTCTGCACCATTTTTTCTGTTTGTACTTGGCCCTTTTGGCAGAATTCATCTCCTTTATCTGCTCTGCCCCATTGCTACTGTTTGAACTTGGCCCTTTTGTCTCTCCCTTATCTGCAGCATGGTGGGGATCAGTGGAATATCCCTGCTACAAATGGGTGATTGTGGCTACATTGGTTCTTGGCAGCAGATTCAGTGGTGACTGTTCAAGGCAAGTAGTTCAGGATGACTTTAAATAAATCTACCTGAGACATTAAAGTTGATAATTACAAGCTGGGTGCATTGAACATGGAGCTAGATGGTCTTCTGTAAATGGATGTATCAGTTTCCAGTTGAAACTATTTTAAGGCCAGCAGTGATCTTCAAACTGGGCTTGTAGCATGAAAAAGATTTAAAAAATCCCTCTACCCCAAATTACACAGAAATTTTCATACCGTTTAAAATTAGATCAGATTTTATTTCTGAATCTTTGAAAAAAATTTGGGTTGCTCTTTGCTGGAAAGGCTGTCAAGAGAAGTATTTATATAAGAAATTAATTTTGAAAACATCTGCCTGTTTTCACTGGGTGAGATAATTCAATATAAAAGCTACAGGCTGAAACTCAGTATTTTAAATGACAGGGAGGACTGGCTACTTTTGTTCGTGTTTCCAGACATGCAAGAATTGGGTTTTGCTTCATTCTGTCCCCTGACTTAACCCTTATTTTATTCACATCAAAGATGAAATTTCTATTTCTTCCTTAAGGAAGATAATTTACATTTTTGACTTTTGGGCATATCACAAGAGTTTTCAATACTTTCTAGAAAATATATTATTAATTTAACATTTAGGGTTTATGACAAAGCCTTTTTAAGAGATAAACTTTTATAACATTGTTAAAATTAATGGATTTTGGTGCTTTGACTCTTTGGTCAACTGCAATGATCTATCCAGTCTAAGAAATCAAAATGTAATTATTAAAAAAAAATTAGTCGTTAAAATACTTTCATATCATGATAATTGGTTTTCATAGGAAAAGATTGAAAGTGATAAGGTATAATATTAGCAGATACTCTTCTGTTTAAATTATCTTTATTTAAAGTCAACTGCTCCTTACTTAAGACTTCTTGAAAAGCGCTCAAGGTAATTTTGGTTTGAGAACTGGGAGGAACTCTGGAATGGCAATTTATAGAAACCTAATTAATTGTGCTGAGTTGAATGTGTAAAGCCAAGGAAGCCTTTTCTGCTGGTGAACAGGGACATTCTCCCAGGACTTCTTCACAAATCCAAGTTTACAGCAATGCTTCTGCTTTTCCCACATCACAAAAGCCTGGTTGTACCTAATCCTCAAAAATAGATAAAATGAAAGGAAAAAATAATAATTTAAAAGTAGAAAAATATACTTAAAAATAGCCCAGCCTGTAGTACCCTGGCAGGGTTATAAAGCTGGGGAAGCAGGAAAGGAAGTGTCAGGAAGTGAAAGTGAAATGTGTGGATAATCCAAGGGTTCAGGCACGTTTCTAATCAGCAGGAGCTGCGTGAGCATTTGTACAAGTGTTGGCAGGAGTCAGGAGCAGATAATTGTGAGGCTCAGGACAGAGTTTCCTCACTGGAGAACCAAGCCCTGGTTTATTCAGTAACCACCAACTCGTTAACGGGAGCAGCGCTAATTAACGAGAGGCCGTGTCTCTGCAGAGTGAGCACCTGGCTTGGGGCTCAGTATGGAGTTAGGGTGTGAGAGTAAGGTGAGCTGGCACACAGAATTAATGAATTCATTCATCCTGTTAGCAAAGGCCATGGTGCTGTGCTGGGGGATCTCAGCAGGAATGGCAAAATCCCGCTCGTGCAGGCTCGGCTCCTGCCTGGCTGTGGACTGTGGGGTTAAAGCAGAAAGAGCCCCCACCAGTGCAGGGTCTTGTTATAAGTGCATGACATGTTGTTGGCTCTTTGCAAGTATTGGGATAAATGCTATATGGATAATGTTAAAATAGCATTTCTATATGGACATGGTTTTTGTTCTTCTTTCTCTTCTCTCTGCTAATAGCAAAAGTTAGACATAAGTTCTTTAGAGATACTATGCTTAAACTACCCACTTAATTAATATAACAACTTGTGAACATGTGATGGAAACCCTGCAGCTGACACAACAATTATCAACACTCACCAACTGCAAAAGGCCGGGACCACCACCCAAATTAAAAGGTAATAAAAGAAGAATTAAAACCACAAGCCAAAAAACACGCATGCTCTAAAAAGGTGGACCCAAGGAGTGGCCATGCTAAATAGTTCCCCAAAAACGTTAACTATGTATGAAAGTCTATAAATATGTGAATAATTAATGTATTTTAAAAAGTGTTCCCAAAGAAGGTGTGCTCTTGGCAGCATGCAAAGCACCCGGCCATTTTAACCCTTTCCTTTATGTTTGTCTCCTATTGTCTTTTTATTAAACCTTTTTATTCTCCCAAAACAGTAAACTGTGTTTTTCACAGTCTTCTCAGCTGCAGGTGGAATCATAGACAAAAAATTGTTGGGGCTTGGCTTGGTTTGGCAGTTTTTGTGTTTATTTTGGGTTTTTTTGGTGTAATATTTGAGGCAAAATTGCGTTCCCAGGTAGAGCCAGTGAAGCATCCAGGTGTGCCCATGGGTTTGTAGCCATGGCCAGTGTTAGGACAGCAGGGTCCTGAAGAGTGGGCAGACTTCAGCCCAGTAACCAGCACTGCTCTGACCTGGCACAGTATTGCCCAATTTTTATTCAAATTAACTCCTTTGTACAACAGCGCTGGCCCCAAGGTACCAGGGGCTCCCTAGGGATGAGAGAGTTTCCTTTTCCAGGAGAGTTAATTGTTAAATAAAATTGTTAAATAAAAGAACCAAGGAGGCCTGGTGCTTCATGAACAACTCTGTTTATATTGCTTGAAGTTATGAAAGAATTCATTAACTCGAATCTACTTTTCAGCTGGAAATCTGTTGCAATTTCCAGCTGGAGTCTGCTGCTCATACTCCTCCTTTTGGGAGGTGTGCTTGGAGTTTCCTCCTAATCCTTTTGTAATTTAGAAGTTTCAGTCTACAGAAATACTCCACCATTAGACCCTTCCCTAAATCTGAAGCAGCAACTGATAAATAACATCTTGCCATCACCTGAAGAGCTGACAACTTTATTTCACTTATTCTAATAAAACAATTCTAAGCAAGTATTTATTTGGGAGTGGTAAAGCAGCAGGCTTAGAGGAAATTTTGTAGGTGTGGGTGAATTGTATCGAAAATGATGCCTGGCAGGGGTACAAAGCCCTTCCTCTGTGTCATGTTGACTTAATTTTGCATGTTCTACTCACTGCAATTTAATGTGCTGCCAAACAGCCTCGAAAATTCTCTCTTGCTTCCAGTCTGACTTCTGATGTCCCAAAATAGATGCACATTTTTTTTTCTTCTACCCAGGTGTTTATGTTTAGATGGAATGAAAATTTAATCTTTTTCTCAGAATATCTTCTGTAAACACTTCCAGTGCTGTTAATGTTGTATATATGATGTTTTTATAGTATCTAACTCTGAAAAAGAACATTTTAAAGTGGATTTGATTGCAGTTCCTCATCTCTTTCCACCCGTTTTCTGGTAAAAAAAAAAAAAAAAAACAACCCAGAATCTACAATAGCAATAATACTTTTGAAAAAGGAGATTATTGAAGTACTTAAGAACTTCTGGGAACCAAAATTGAAAAGAAATTTTATTAAAATATATATAAAAATAATGGGGTGATAAATCAATGAATCCTGTTACCATTTCCAACTGACTAAAAACCTGGAAAATATTTTTATTTTTTTCAAAGCTTGCAGAAGGGGAAGGAAGGCAGGACATAGTTCATAGGACACAGTGGATTACCAAAGTATTTTTTCAAGGGAAAAACATGAACCACAGCTGTTCTAAAGAACTTGGGTATTTAGAACACTAAATTTTGTATTAACAAAATTAACCTCATTTGGGGGATGCCATGTTGGAAGGAATTGCCTACAAAAATTCGTGTTTGCAGAGAAAGGCAGAGGTGGATTTAATTTTAAATCTTATCATGTTCAGTTCTAATAATGAATTTAGTTTTGAACAGTGCAGAGATTGTCTCTGCCAAACCAGAGACAGCAATGTGCATTTCAAATGCTGGAAATATTGCCCTGATTTTATAAAGTAGCACTTGCTTCTAATTTAAGTGCTTGTACTTCATAAGCTCCAGCTGCTCTACACAGAAGGGAATATATTTTACTTTGGCTGCTGTGTTTTTCACTCTGACACACAGCAGCTTCCTTGAGCAAGGCTCTGAATGAGCTTTTGTGTCATGGAAATATTGGAGATGCTCCTGCAATTAAAAAAAAAATGCTGAAGGGAATTAGAACAAGAGTTAGAGATTTTATAACAGACCACAAAACAAATCATGGACCAGCTGTAAATTGTAAGAGAGTTAAAGTGACAACTGGGGATTTAAAATATGTAAACCTGCATCAATCATCAGGTGAAAACTTGGATTTCCACGGTAAGGAAGAGTTTGGAATGTGGGCTGTGAGTCAGATCACATCTGAGTGGCCTTTAGGCTTCTGAGCCATGGCTTTCTGCAGCTGAATTTCAAAGCCTGGCTAGTGTGGTGCATGGCAGTAACTCAGAAATCTCGTGTTTGAGGAGGATCAAGCACAGGTAGGGTTTGAATACCAGTGAGGGGGAGCTCGTTACTGAATAGTAAGTAAGTAAAAATACTTATCAATTAAAATAAAATTTAAAGAAATTAAAAATAAATTTCAACATATCATCAACACAACTAATAACCATACTAATCAGTTATTAAAAAATAAAAATCCCAAATAAACACCCCTAACACACAACATAATTCAAAACCTAAAACAATAAAAAATTTAAACTCTCCATATTTCAAACAGGTATTAAAAACCACCTTTATTAATTATAATTCAGTACATTTTAACTACAAATATATTGCCATAACAATCTTAATTCATACTATAAAAAGTCAAATAAAAAAACTCTCACTAAATTAAAAAAACCTTATTCAGAAAATCCAAATACAAACCTCACATTAACACAATTAGCAAAAAAAAAAAAAAAATTCTCTTAATAAACCACAAAATCAAACAACAGTCCTACCTCAAAGAATCACAAACATTAAAAAAAACCCTCAAAAACCATTCTACAAATCCAACCTACTAAAGTTCCAAAAAACATTTATATAAAAATAAAAATCTAAATAATTTACCTCTTTCATAAATCACCAACCTCAGCTAACTCAGGGGAGCTGCATTACTGAATAACCAAATTCTGGCTGTCTGGAACTGCCTTGTTTCCATGTGCACTTTATTGAGCTGTAAATGGGAGGCAGGCTCGTTTAGAGTGATGTGATTTCAGCTGATTTCAGAGCTCCAGGGATCTCTGGAGTGACCCCAGTCCCAAACTGGTGTGAGCCCAGCTGTGCCCTGCTCTGCTGGGGAGCAGGATCAGTGCATGGCTATTTCTGCTTGTCACACACAGCAAAGGGACCTTCCTGCATTTACAGCTGAGGTTTTCATCTCCTGGGATCAGCAGGGATGGGACACTCGTGGTGCTGAGGTCTGGAAACATCCCCTGCACCTCCAGGCCTTTGGGAATGGCTTCTTAGAGTCACACCAGCTGTGTGAGACTGCTCTGAGGCTTTGTATCTGAAAAGACTTCAAAGGAAAAATGGTCAAATTACACATCTGCATGAGCAGATGATCTCTATGGCATCCCTTTCCAAGATGTGTCATTTTTACTTTGTGGTTTGGTAGGGAATAAGAGAAGTGATGGAAAACATTAAAGTTTTCCAGCTTTCATAGATGCTGGTTGTTACAAACTCAGCAATGTGGTGATTGAGAATTACTCCCAAGAGACTTTCCTGGAAGAAGAATCTCGTATTTTGACTGTTTTGCTCATATTTGATCATATTTGAAAAGATCAGATCATATTTGAAATGATGTTTTTCATCTGTTGCTTCAAAACTCCAAGCAGCTTCGCTTTCTTCTTTATTCCAAGTAACTGATTAGTTGCTGGAATTGTAAATGATATTTTTATGAAGAGAGGTGTACTGAGTTTCAGATTTTCATGTTTAAATGTCTTGGTTTTTTCTCCACCTTCTGCCTCTGCTCAGCCAAAATTGCCCCTCACCTTTTGTCAGTTGTCTTGCACAAAGACTGTGCTAAGTTGTGGTTTTCCCTGCAAATTTTCTGTGAGCTGAATCTGGGATGGTGAATTATGGATAGGAGCACCTGAGAGGACTGAGGTGTCTGTTCCCAGAATTTTTTTGATGAAAAAGTTGCCTGAAGAAAATGGTGCCTTTACTAATTTAGGAGGCTGGGCTGGGCATGAGGTGTCCTTGGCATGCAGAACATCAACACTACTGCTGGATGGCAGGGGGTGTCCAGGACAACTCCCTCTGAATCCACCTGGGGAAGCTGCAGGACTCTCCTGGAAGGCAAAAATTTGGATTTTTATAAAGTCTTTTCAGAACATCCACTGATGTAGCTTGTTACTTCTTGAAACTGGGAAGGCATTGTGTCCAGTGTGTGGTACCACAGGGTGCTCTGGAATCAGGGATCTCACATTTTAGTGCCTCTCAAGGTTGTCCACAGCTGCTTTGTTTGAGATTTTGCTGTTTTTCAGTCAGGTTATATTCCTCCATTAATATTTGATCTGGAGACATCAGTATTTGCAGTAATTCATGTGAAAAATGTTTATGTTCATGTCTTAAACACAGATCATGGGTGGTTTTGGAGGGAAAGTAGAAAAGCCATGTTTTTCATTGAAGAAAGGAAGCAATTTATCTGTTAGGATATGAGACATAAATGTTGCCTTCTTTCACACAAACATTTCTGTCGCTCATTATAAAGAGATCCATAGGTTTACATTTTATTACAAAATATGGAATTACTTTCAAGAAGCCCCCTTGGTATTGGAAATGAGTAGGGAATAGAAGCCTTGTACATTATTATTAATTATTATTAGCCATGGTATCTACAGGAAAAGTGATTTTTTTTCCATCATATATTCAGCATTGTCATAGTTACCAACAAATTGAGACAGGGTCAGATGGCAGTTCCTGTTCTGGCACTTGATTTAGCTTTAAACTTTTAATTCTGTACACATGTGTGAGAGGCAATTCTGATGAATCCTGTAATAATATTCTGCTTTTATTCTGTGATGTATTCCCCAAATACTCATTGTTTATAGGCAAGAGGCAAAGCAAATGCCAACAATGTGGTACAAAGGTGAATAAAGTCAAAGATTCTGTTTCAGTAAATGGGTATTTATCTTTTGTAGGCTTCAAAATAAAAAAGATTGTTTGTTAAATTAATTTCCAAGAACAACTTATTATGATTCCAGTAATTCTTAGCTTCACACTGTGTGCAAAATTCTTGCTGAGAGCTTTTTGTGTGGAAAAACAATTGCTCTTTGTGTATTAGAATCCATGTTGCATTTGACATAACAATGTTATCTTTATTAAATTTCCTTGTTATATATTTTGATTTATAGCCCTCCATAAATCCTCATTTTAAAGCAACCTCTGATCTGGTACTTTTAGTGCCCCCATGCTGATACTAACATGTGGGCTAAATAATAGAGAATTCCAGTTGTAATCCTGAATCATGGGAACTGGAAATTCTGAGAGATCAGTACTGAGCAGGCAGCACAACATTTCCTGAGGGGATACTTTTTGTGGAATTTTAATATTCTAGGACATGGTAATTTTAATTCCTTTCAGCATTTTTTGAGGTGTTAAAGGACACTTTTCAGATCAAATAGGGAGTGTTTGGGGCCGGGCTCTGTTGGGGTCAGGTCCTGCTCTCCACAGCTCAGGGTATTTGGGATCTGTGCTTGGAGCCAGCACAAACCTGGGACTCCTTCCCAGGCTGGGACAATCTGAAATATCTGGGTGTTCACCTGGAGTCCCTTGCCCAGCCATGCTATAAATAGCTGAACTGGGCCAGCTCAGGTGTCGTGTGTGGAGCACTCCTGGTGAATATTGATGTGCTCCAAGGCATCTGACAGGGGAAGGGAAGGTGCTGCACGGAGCAAACAGGGAATTATCTCTTGCTGCTGAGGTCTTCATCCAAAGCAGCTTCATCTCCAGGCCTAAGTGTAACAGCAGAGCTCAGCTTTGAATGCTGAATGAACAGAACAAAGCAGAGTTCCCAAAAGGAAGCTGAAGTGCAGGTGAGCATGGACAAGTCCTGCCTGCTCCAGCAGGGCTGGCATTGCTTGAGGAGGTGTTTCCTCATAGAGCTTCCATGGATAATGGTGAGGGACAATGTGCTACAGCTGAGCCTCAAAGAACAGCTGCTTGTTGAGGACAATTAAACGCTGCAAAAAGGTGAAGGAGATGGATTTTTTCCCCACAGAGCTCATAGTTACACAGGGAAAGAGGAGTTATGTCCAAGGCTGGCCACTATTTAAAACTGGACTCCCCCAGTGTTCACAGCATTCCAAGTATGCTCTGCAACAGCTGAAGGGTGAAGAGAAGAGAAAAAATTTATTTTAATGTCTCTAAACCTTTCCAACACAGGACAAAATATTAGAGATTTCTTAAAGCAGGGCTGAGGTTTTTCTAAATCTAGTGAAGGCCGAGGGAGGGGGAATGATGTTGGTGTTTTGTCCTTTCAGCAGCAGCTGTTCCTGTACAGTCACACCAGTGCTTGGTAAACACAGTGCTGAAATGTGGGATTGGACATGTGCAAAGCTCCCCTGGACACTTCTCTGCAGGGCTCTGCTAAGGAGGATTCCTCAGCTCTCCCTCCTTCCCTCTCTCTCCATTAGGATTTTGGAGACCCAACCTCTTCTGCAGGTCTTTCCCCAGAAACATCCATAGATTTGAGTTCAAAAAGCCCAACACCACCTCTTGGGAAGTTACAAAACCAAAGCACAGGCCCAGGCAGTGATAAATAAGATCTGACTCACAGAATCCAAGCTGTTGGTACATCACTAGTCCTGGGTGCATTTTGCCTTCTCCCCCTGAAGTCATCAAGCATTTGCCTCGAGAAACAACCTGAATGTCATCTTGACTCTTTACCAATTTTATTCTAACCTGGAACAAGAGGACAACAAAGAAAATATGCCTGCCTCAGGACAAAACTTGCCTGTTGTCATGAGTTAACAGTTAACTGGTGAAAGAACATTGCAATACTTGGAAATCCAGCTATATTTAGATTTTATTCAGTGCAGTGGCAAGGTCAGTGCCTCGTTCCCTGTTGTGAGTGCAGGATGCAGAAGGATGAGGGTGTTCCACCACAATTCACAGCTGAACTCATCCGGGAGGCTCCAGAGCAGAGTGCCTGAGTGCCTGAGGGAAGCTTGGCCCTGGAAATCCAGCTGCTTTTGGGAATAGGAAGGAGGTGCTGTGTGCAGGAGTCAGGAGTTATCTCCAGGGAAACACTTGTGTGGTGGTTATAACCAATCTAACTCCAGAGATCATGCTTGAAAAAACAAACAAACAAACAAACAAAAAAAAAACAACCCCAACCAAACCCAGCAAAGTGCTTCTAGGAAACAGTTTAAGAGGGATGCTTGTGCCTGGAAGTGCTGGGGCTGATCACAGGTGTGCTTTGCTCCGAGTTTCTAATTAATTTTACTTAGAATTTGATTCTTCCAGGGCACAAAGAGAAACAGTGAGTTAGGGGTTAATCAGAGTAACTGGCAATTGCTGGAAAAACAACCATTTTGTAGGTGTGTGTGTGTCTGCTGTGGATGGACTGTCTGAAAAGCAGTGCAGGACATGTGTGTCCACAGGGAAATTGCTCTGAAGAGTTTGGGGTCTTGTCTACAACTTAACCTCAAGCCTGGTGCTTTTATTCTGCTTTTTGGAACAGCACCTTCACAATTTGAAGTGCAATTAAAAAATTCATGCCAGAGTGAAATGTGGTCATTCACACTTGCATTTGGCTATTCTTTAGCATTTATTGTATTTGTGTGGGTGAATAATCAACGTGGAACAGAATGTTCTGGCTCTTAACTGATTCTCAACCTCCTGTCAGGGAATAAAGTGCTGATTGCACCACAGAGCAGGTATGGAGCAGTTTTATGGGATAACAGCTAGGTATGAGCGGGTTGCTGTGCAAATGAATCCTCTGAGTAGTTCCTATTTCACAGTTCCAAAGATTTTTCTGGAGCTTCTACACATTTCCTAGTGATAAAAAGGAGTGAATAACTCTTTTACCTTGTCCTTGACATTTTGCTCAATTTCCTTCACCTTTGCATCCTGTTGTGTACTGCAACTGCTTCTTGATTCACTTGCTCCTTTGGCCATCTCAAATGAAAGCAAAGGATTTTGAAATTAATTTATCTTAATATCATTCCTAAGAGTTAGGCTGCTAAAAGTGATGTAGTGAATAAAAGAATTTCTTAAATAAAATTCCATCTTCCAAACAGGCTGGTGAATACAGACATAAAACCCTGAGTTGACCCACTCTTTCTTAAAATATAATGCTGCTACTAAGAATAATCTTACATGTCTCAGACATAATTTGTGCATCTGTGATAAACAACTTTCTAGTTGGTTAGATGAGAGAACTTTTAAGGTAACAAGTTAAAAAAGGAAATAACCTAGTTATTAGTTCTCATCCCTGCAGCTGCTTTAATGAAATAATGATTTTCATAGTCTTGGGGAGTTGTGCCTGGGGAATGGCACTGCTTTGTCAAAACAGAGAACCTTGAGGGGAAAAGACAGATCCATTTGCTCCAGACTGGTCTTTTAATGGAAGGAAAGAATAGGCAGCTGCTGTGGGCAGGGGTGGACTGAGAATGTCTTTTTCTGGGACCCATACACAGAGACACTGCTGGGATATTGAAAAGCATCTGATTATATAATCATCAAGTTGAATGGAAAAGAATGTTGCATAATTTTTAGCCTGCTTTGACTTCTGCTTTGGTAAAACATGCTGAAGTTCTGGTAGCAGTGTTGAGGCAGGAGCCCAAGTACCTGTCTGGTTTTGGGAATGTCTGTATGGTCTGATAGGGATTTGTATAGTGCTGAGTTTATAAAAGTGGGCTTCATCCCATAGTGTATGACAGGACAATCTTTACACTGAAATTCTTTCCTCCTGAGATTTCATAAGTTTGATACTCTGCAGGTCACACAGTTCTGGTGAAAATGGATTAAAAACCTCCTTTTTAAAGAGTTGATGTGAGTAAAACAGTCGAGAGCACCATTTGTGCCCTGGTGAAAGGCAGGGGCACACTGGGTTTTGTCAAACCCTCCCACATGTCTTTGTGCTGCAGCAGTGTGGCATTTGTGGGACAGAACCATGACAGGTTCCCAAAACCATGGGGGTGTCCTTGGGAATGTTTCCCAGACCTCTGGAATCTCTCTGGCACATCCCATGTTGGACACACGGGGTGTGGCTCACCTTAGACATACCTTGGGACACCCTCAGGAAGGTTTGGAGCATTTTTGTCATTTCCAGCGCTTCCAGGAAATCTGTGTGTGCTCAGATAGTTCAGCTGGAGTTGGATCATCCACAGGGAGAGTTAAACAGGCTGTTAAGTAAAAAGAAGGCTGTGTGTTAACTGGCTCTGTTCTGGAAAAGAATTAATTAGTGCCTGAGCAGTGGTTGGTCTGTGGAGGTTTTGTCTGAGCCTCCCGTGCTCTGTGATACGAGCAGGGACACCAAATCAAGTCTCTATTCATCTCCTTTGTTCTGTGCTGACGCTGCTCAGTGCACAGAGAGTTTGGCTTTTATGCTGTGATTCCAACAAATGAAGACTCCAAAGCCTCCCTGTCAGGCTGTTGCAAGTGTGTGCACATGTAAAGCTGGGAATGGGAGTAGTTGGGGAAAAAAAAGTCTGCATTTATTGCCTGAGATCTGAAACAATGGAAATGAAGCTGCACATTCCATTTTTTCAAAGGTGGTGGAAGGCATTCAGCATTTGACAGGTCCCAGTAGCCTTTGATGATCATTCTGTTCTTAATCCACTGGGATTCTTCTCCTTAGCTGTACACAAAATGTGATGCCCAAAAACATCATTAAGAAAATTTAAATTTATAATCACTTGGGAAATAGTTTGTTCTTTGGTAATATGCAGTTTGTCAGAAATTTGACATTGCATTGAAAGCTGCTGATTTAATTCTGTCAGTCTGACTTAATTTTCTGTTCTATATTTGCAATTAGTGGTAAAGGTTACACCTTAGGAGATGCTCTGGATTCCTGAAATCACATTAGTGACGAGTTATTTAATCAGCAGCACTATTTAAAGGTGCTTGAAAATAACATTGTGCCACTATGGCTGTGAGAGAGTTTGTATGAGGTGTTGAAGACACGTGCAATGAAATGGGGATAAAGAAAAGCTGTAAGTCTAATTCAGACAGTGGGATGCTAAAAATGTAGTGTGATGGAAATCAAAGAAAATCACTTGGTGGTTGCTGCCTTTTCTTGAGGCAGAAACAGAGGATTTTAGTCAGCAAAAGGAAAATTGAAAAGTTTCATGGTACCTCCATCATCTTTCCTAGCAGTCTGTAGCCATGAGACAATAGAAATATCTTTATTTTTCACTAGTGCTATTCTCTGCCTGCAGAGCAGAGGGAGATAGGGAATTCTGATAGTGTTTATAAAGCTGCCTGGCGGTTGTGAGGAATCCTAATGCTTCTCTGCAAGGTCAAACAAGGAGATAGCCTTCTCATGCTCCTTCCAGATGCAATCCAAATCCTGGCCCACATGCTTTAAAGAGCAGTTGGTAACTTATTATGTATTCAACTTCCATGTGGTGCTTCCCATATTTGTTGTTTGTCTGTCTCCTGACCTTATTTGTGGGATAAAGGTGGCAGTGAACATGGAAATTATCGTAAATACTGTGTGTGCTTGAATGGGGAGAGCAAATGAATGGCACTAGATAGCAATGTTTATTGTGTCAAGTCTTTGGGATGTCATTTATGTGTAACTACTCCTAATTAGTGCCATTCAAACCAACTCAGACGACTCCAGAGCAGATGCCAGTTGTTGCAAGGGATGAGCCTGGATAGTTGTCATTTTGTACAGTCAACTGGCACTTGGAACTCTGACACATCAGAGATGGGGAAAGGTTTCAGTCCTGGTGCTCACAGCCACTTCTAACTGGGAATATTTTGCTTAATAAACTCTAATGGGGGCACTGCTACTTCTTGGGTGAGAGCTGCCCTGCCCTTGGGCCTCAGTTCCTCCTCGTGAGCAGCAGGATCTTCCAATTCCTCCTCTGTGCCATCCCAGGGAAATGGGCACCACCTTCCAATTCCTCCTCTGTGCCATCCCAGGAAAATGGGCACCATCTTCCAATTCCTCCTCTGTGCCATCCCAGGAAAATGGGCACCATCTTCCAATTCCTCCTCTGTGCCATCCCTGGGAAATGGGCACTGTGCTTCATCCTCTAGTGGGAGCAGCACTGGAGAATGGGGTAACATCAGATACTCACCCAAGAAAAAAAGGATCCCATGCTTGAAGTTTGGGGATTTACTCTTTCCTGGAGGAAATGTGCTGAAAAATAACCTAAATTAGTGACCACCTCAGCCTAAACTCTGGTGACAAATAATTTAAATGGAATCATTCAGCAATAATTTTGCTTTTGATTTGAATGCCATTTATAAAACATAATCAAAGAGCAAATATAGCTTCGTGTCAATTGACATCCAAATAGCAGTGATGCTGTCCCCACCCTCTAAAATTGCCTTTTATTTAATTAAGACTCTCCAGGAGGCTGCCACAGTTCTGTGGCTGAAGCAGCAGCTGTAGTGCAGTGATGAACCTCAGGAAAACTGAATATTTCTGGCACTGCTGTGAGTCTTGGCAGAACAATGGGAAAGATCCTCTTGGTATTGCTAAGAAAACAACCTCCTGGCTTTTATAGCAATTTTCTCAGTCATCACCATAATACTCTGCACTGGGGGTTTTGATTTTAAAACCAGTAATTTGGGATGTTTCCCTAATGTAATTTAACGTGGTTTTTTTCAGAGGTATTTAAAGCCGTGCTCAGGCTGCCTTTGCCAAGATAACGGTGAGAAAGTCTAAATAAAATGGAAACTTGATGTTTGCACTGCTGTTCAGTGGAGCTCAGGCAGTGTGGGGCCAGAGGAGGGCAGGTGCCAGGCTGTGACCCCAAGGGCAGTGGGATGAAGCTCCCTGCCCCAGCTCTCCTCTCTCCTGCTTGCTCTGGGAGATGCAGGGTGGAAATTGCTGTGTGCTCCCCTGACCCAGGTCAGGCTGAGCTCTGATTAATTTTTCTGTCTCACGTTGAGGGAAGGACTCTTGAAAACCAGGTTGAGGTGACAGCACTAATAGCACTTAGTACAGAAGTCTCCAGAATGACTCCCCGAAGGAGAAGAGGTGAACTATTAACACTTCAGAAAATGTTCAGGGCACTTTGAGGCCTCTGCTTTGTGTCGAGGGAGTTCCCTTGGTTCTGTGGAGCTGTGCCAGTTCTCACAAATGTTTCTGAATAGATCCAAAGCCTGCTTCACTCCACCCTCGGGCACTTCTCAAGTTTCTCTTGGCCATGCTGGGAAAAGCTTTCTCTTTGGGATGCTTGTGTGAGCCAGGTTGGTGGAAAGAGAGGATGATAAATGAAACAAGAATCCTGTTTTACCTTTAGTTCGCAGTGCTGAATTGCATTGCTGAACTGTGGAGATGGAAAGCTCAAAAAACCCCATTAATTGGCAGGAAGGGTGATGCTCAGGATCAGTAAGGGTGGGACAGAGCCCCCAGGATGCTGGGAGTGCTGTCCTGCCACATGTGATGGGATTTGTCCCATTACACAGGGAAGGACTCTGGGGTCACCTCGGGTGAGCATTTAGAGCTGAAGGAGTTTGGGGACCATCTCCTGAGCAGGTGAGGCTTGCACTGCTCATCTTGAGACATGATCTGTGTGCCAGTTTGGGTCCTTACTATATCTATTTCTTAATTAGTGTTAGCAATTACTTCCTTGAGTTCTGCTCCGCTGCACAAAATAATTTAAATATTAATACATGCCATTCTATAGCCCCTGTGTAGAGCACAGTCATTATAAAATTTAGGTGAATGGTTATTTTTTAAATAGGAAAAATTGCAGTAGATGAAAATTTTCATTCAAAAATATCTCACTTGGGTTAAGTGTAGACAACAAAGACATTTTGTGGTAACTAAATGAACTTTGTGTTAAATTTAGGTATGAGGGCTGTGCCTCCTGCTTGTACAAGCACTTTGAGGGCTGCAGGGAAGCTTCAGGAATAATTATTTCCACAGGTTAGCAGAACACTTTGCATCCTCAGTGCTCAGGTCAGGGCTCACATGAAAGAGGTCCCATGTGAGAGCCCAGCTCTGAGGTGGTTAAACTGAATTCTGTGCATTTTGAAGCACAACTCTGTGCAAGAGTTCATCACTTATAAAACTGAAGTGAAATATGATTTTCCCAAGAGGCTCTAAATCCTCACACTTCAGACAATAGACCTATTTCTCCTTAATGAGGAAAAATTCACTCTTGGCTTAACTCCCCTGAAGTTAATTTCTCTGACAATAAATTTGGCCCAATATGTCAATACAAACTTAACTCACTTGTGTTCATAGAGATTAACTCAACAGCATCTTATGTATGCCCAGAATAATTAGTTTACTGTCTCTTGAGGTTTGTTTAATTAATTTAGAATGCTTTCCATTTAGAAGATACTTGCAGCAGAAACAGGTCTGTTGTAGATAAGAGAAACTGTAACTACTTCTTCAATCTCGTGCTTGACTTGTTGGACAGAAAGTACTTGGGAGCAGGGAAATTAATTTCCTTCTGTTCAAGCTGCTCTCCCTGAGCCTTTTTTGTAGAATTCCAGCAACCTGGAATGGCTTTCTGCCTTAAAATAATATTCAAATACGTGGGGTTTTTAACATTTTAATAGTCCTGTGCTTCCTCTGATCAGATAAGAACCATTGCAATACTTTTTGAAATTTGTTACAGCTTCAGAGAAGATAACTTATTTATAGGAAAGTCTTTCAGATCTGCAGTCAGACGCTGAATTTTTAAAGGCAGGGTATGTGTCAGAAGCTAAATAATTAAGATACGTGCCTTCTCAGCATTTTATTTCAAATATTAAATATTACATAAGAGATTTTTCCCTGTGGAAATCAAGCCTTTAAAGAGGTGCAGTCTCAGCCAGAAAATCACTGTGTTGTACAGTTAAATGGACACATCCTGAATCCTACAAAGAGTTCTAAAAAAGTTCCTAAAATATGTCAGCATTATGAATACTGGTTCCAGTTGTCCCTGCTTAGGAATGTGATGACAAATTGGGGTTTTGACATCAGCTCATCCTTGCAGGGATCGTTTGGGAGCTCCAGGGGAATTTTAAAGCAAAATTTGGTGTTTGGAGCAACACAGGTAGAGGCCAGGCTGGAGCTTTCCATCCTTAGCTCTCGGAAAACCTGGGCAAGGTGCATTCCCTGCACTGCCACCACGGGAAATGCAATTCCAGATGAAACGCAGCCAGCCAATTCCTTCTGCTGTAAACCACTGGCCTCCGCTGGAAGGAATTAAAACTGCACGGATTCTCCTCAAGATCTCTTCTGCAAACTGCCAGTCCTTTCTGGGAGTGTTGCTGGCAGAGCAATCCTCTCCATCCTTGCATCTTCCATAAATTCCTTTCCGTGGAATCACGTTTAGAAAGCACCTGAAGCTTTGAATAGTCGCACATGGTTTCCTCCAATTTCGCTGGGATTTTAAGGGATGCAGCAAACACCTATGAAATGGTGGCCCAGGAAATGGCTGTGCCCAAGTTTTCTTCTCCAGCACAAGCTGGGCAGTTGAAGGCAGCAGCAGAAGTTTCCAGGAGCTCAGGTTGCAGCCGTGTCTCCGTTTACCAGCCCCCGGTGCAGGTAACGTTATCCGGCCCTGGAGATACTGGCGGCTCCCATCCCACTGCTCCATCCCATCTGCTGCCTCCTGCCACCAGAACCCAGAGTCTGCCACCTGCTTGCCACCTTCCCTGCAGGAAAAGCCTTGGGAATCGCTGGTTTCCATGAGATAAATGCCCAGGATGTTGGTTTTTACAGAGGTGGGAGCTGGTAATGTTCTCCTCCAGCACTGACCTGCTTTAACTTCCACAGGCTGTGCTTAGCCTTGGGCTCCTATCTCCAGAGGGTGGAAAACCAAGGCATCAGGTTCAGCTGAGGAATTACTTTCACCCTCAGTTGTTCCTATCCTTTTGCATCCCTTTCAAAAGGATGTGGGGGTGTTTGAAGGGTCCCAGCTGGAGCCACTTCCCCGCTTCCCCATCTCAGCTCCAGGTGTGGAATCAAGCACAGTGGAACTCTCAGACTTCCCCACATTTTGGCATTCTTCATATTTCCCATCAGCTGTGCCTCTAACCTGGGAATCCAGTCTGGCTTTCAGTATAAAAGCATTTTATATACATATATAAATATATGTTATTTTCAAATATTAAATATATGTTATTGTCACTGTTGTATGTGATACACCCCAATGGTTTGGGGTTTCTCCCCAGTTTATGTTTGTAGGAATATGAACAGATGTGTGCAGAAAGGTCACATTTGCATTGTTTGAGAACTTCTGTCTGGTTTTGGGAGGGTTTTGGGTTTGGAAGTCTGTGTATATATCCATATGTGCTGTGTGATTTACCTCTCCTGGCAGTCCTGAGAGCAGGGAGTGCTGGTGACAAGCTCTCTCTCATTATTTGTGAGTTATTTGGCACTAATTATAACCAATGCAGTTGAAATGATTGGTTGGGAGTGTGCCAAGATTAATTCTGAGCAATCCCAGAGAGGTGACCACAGTGACCCAGAGAATGGACACACTGCTGTCCTTGGCTCTGGCCATCCCTCCTGCCACCTTTTTAAAGCCATCCATCATTCCCTTCTCTTGGGGATCAATTTTCTGTGCAGAGGAGGTGCCTGCTGGATGAGACAGATCTGTAGGAGGAGGAATGTGTTTTTCACTGAGTTTTCAGCACTCTTGGGATTATGAAACATCAAATGGAACTTGCATGAGCCAAGACAATGTGTCAAAAACAGCCTCTGCCTGCTCTGCTGGGGCTGCAGCAGCTCTGGAGAGTATTCCTGTCACTCAGGTGTAACTTACCTGCTTCTCTATTCAGGGATCATCTTCCACCCTTCCATCAGCTGCTGGGGGTTGAATGAAGGGGATGAATATCCAGGAATATCCTTAATAACGATAAAAGCCTTTAAAGTGCAAGTGCTGGAGGGTGTTCTGGAAACGAGGAGGGAGCTCAGGCACCTCCAGGGATGCTGGTTCAACCCCAGGAGATCTACCAGGGTTTCCCTGCCCTTTTTTGGGTGCTGTGAAGGGCACCTGTCTCTGCTCCAGCACAGTCCCCTGTTCTGTGTGCCTGGAGCACCCTCAGGGGAATCTCTGACTTTGCAGCTCCACTGGCTCCTCTTCACCTGCACTTCTTCCTCCCACGATCAGGTGTTCATCCTTGGCCAGGAAACCCAAGTGTGTAAATCAGCTGCTTGTATCTTGTATTTTCAATGGGAAAGTTGAACCCAAATTGGCTGATAAAAAACCTTGTATAAATAACATCTATATGGGAACTTAAAACTCAAACCTGTTAGAGGCTATTTATTTTCCATTATAAATAATGTGGGTTATTCCTTCATTTGTATTTCCTTTCTTTTTACTTTCACCACACCTGTCTGCTCCAAGGAACCTAAATGATTCCATGCAGGAGCCTTTAATTTTTGCTCTTTTGCTACATCCTGGTTTTCTGGGAGATTTTGTGGCAGTAACACCTGGTGTAACATATTCTGAGAAATCTGACCCCCAGTTTCCAGACTTCTCTGACATTTATCAGTGTTCAGGCCTTCCTTTCTTCTAGGTTTGATTCCCACAGTTAGTGCTGGAAGGGAAAGAAAAGCCAGTATCAGTCAGAGTTCTGACAAAAATATTTCAAATCCTTTCCATTGCCTGGAACAAATGAGCTAAGGAGAAACATTAGGTGGTTCTCATTGGTATTTTTGATTTGTTGTGTTCTTGAGGCCCCCTGCCCATGGGTTTTAGTGACAGGAGTAAGTCAGTTGTTCTCTGCACTCCAGGATTGCAGTGTTTGTGTGTTGGTTGTCCCTCTGTGCAGACTCAGCTGCAGAACTCAGCATCCTCCTTTCTGGGCTCTACAGGATTTTACTGTTATGTTCAACTTGTAACATCTTAGGAAATGACATTTTTTCCCCTGGTGCTACAACTTTCACAACCCCATGTGAGAGAAGTTACAACATCTTACAGAAATCTTCCCAGGCATTGGGACCAAAACTGAATGGTAAGAAAGATTAGGAGTGAACTTCACACTGCAACTCTTTTAACTTTCAAGTGCTTCTCAGGTTTTTTTGTTAGAAACCATTTTTTTATTTTAATTTTTGAGCCAATTTTTGTAAGCAGTGCAATTAGAATAGATGAATAATTTACTTGTCAGTTGCAGCTTTCTGCCTTGCCTATATAAACATTTTTACACAACCCTGTAATTATTTTTATTGAAAAAAGAGTGAATGGTCATTATTTAGAAATCAGCTTAGTCATGCAGGACAGTTTAGTAAGTTGTAAGTACAACTTGTGTTTCCCAAAGTTGTTTTTATTGGGATCTCTAAGGTTATGATTGAAGTGGCACTGAAAATTCCTGGCTACAGAGCAGATCATGCTTGAACCTAAATTGAAGTTAACTTCAAGATCATACTTGAAGCTAAATTGGCCTGCTAGAAATTGGGAATTAAAACATCAGCATATAGTAGTTAACTACAAAGAAAGATAATTATGGAATCCCAGAATGGTTTGGGCTGGAAAGCCCACCCAGTGCCACCCCTGCCATGGCAGGGACACCTCCCACTGTCCCCAGTGTCCAGCCTGGCCTGGGACACTGCCAGGGATCCAGGGGCAGCCACAGCTGCTCTGGGCACCCTGTGCCAGGGCTCCCCATCCTCACAGGGAGGAATTCCTTCCCAATTTCCCATCTAAACCCACTCTCCATTTAGTGGGAATCCATTCCCCTTTGTCCTGTCACTCCTGTAAAAAGCTCCTCTCCATCTTTCTTGTGGGCTCCCTTCAGGTAGGACACAGAACATTTGAAAATAGCTAAGGAGGTGAAAAAATGAACAACGGGGAGCATCAATAAGAGGAGCCTGTTTGCTTTCCTGTGGCTGAGATCAGATTGTGACTTTTTGTGTGTGAGAGTATGAAATCTAAATATAAGCATCCCCATGGTATTTTCTGGTGTTTTTTTCTATATTGTAAACTGCCAAGAATGCTTGAGATTCAAGAATTTTGTTAGTTTGCTAATAATAAAAGAAAATTATTGTCAGACCAGGTTATTTATAGGTTTTTCAAGGGAAAAAAAAAAACTTTCACTTGCTTTTGCAACATTTTGTTTCTTGCCATAAGAGTGAGTGTGAGCTGTGGGTAAGAGCAACCAGCAAAACATCAGAGTCATTAGAAATCTTCATTATCACTGCAGTAAGATTTACAGCAAGACTGAAATTAATACAAACCCCCTACAACATTTAAAATCCTCCCACAATTGCTTAAATCCCTGTCTGCGTGTCTGTTGTTTTCTCAGCTTCAGATCCACAAGTCAGTGGTTATTTATTTTCTGACGGTATTTTGAGATAATGCTTTTGTACTTATTCCTAGAGGACTGATGTTTTTTCCAGATCTGGAAATTTATGGCATGAGGAGATCTAAAATAAAGGACCTTTCATGTGATCTTTCCACTGTGTAATTTTAGAAGTGACTGGAAGTTAGGATACATTTAATTTTCTGAAATCCTTCCCTTCCATAACAAAAGTGACAAACTGGATCCAGCATGGCCATGAAAACAGTGCCTTTACTCATCTCTAATTTTGTGTTGCATGTTAGAAATGAGAGTTTTCAAAAGCAGTGCCCTCCTTGTGCGTGCCTGTTAATTCAGAATAGCCTGCTTTGGATTTCTCCATGAAATCCCTGTGCTGACAGGGAGCCATGGCATCTCTAGGCTCTGGAAAAGCTGATTTAAACCAGTATGAGCCACACAGGGCAGCTCCATTCTCTGGAGATGGGTTTCCATCAGTCTGATCCTTCTTTGCAAAGAGAGCATATTTTTTTTTGTGCAAGAAAAAAAAACAAAAAAAAAAGAAGGGGAAAAAAAGAAGTTGAATGCACTTCTGTGGGTTTTACCTTTTGAACCTGCAGCAGAGTTTTGTGTTCCATGTTTCTCACCAGGGTTCACATTCCCAGCTCACCCCTTCCCCTACATCATCCCTGTGGTATTCCTGACACGGTTCCTACATTTGTGGATATTATTTGTGTACATTCTCTCGGTCTCTGTTTACATTAAAGGCACAATTCTGTGACAGATCTGTGTGAGCTGAGCAAGAGCAAACACTTCTGATCTATGGCGTGACATTTATTGCACAAACTATCTGTAATCCATGTTGGATTAGCTTTTCTCTTTTCTCCAGGAATAAAACTTCCTGGGATTAATGAAAGGCCAGACACTGGCAATACCTGGGCATGCAAGGGTCAAGAAGGATTCTGCTGCTAATGGCTTGAGCATTATGTTATGCAAACACTGGAGCTGTAAAAGCCCAGAGTGTGGCTGCATTTGCTGTGAGGATAAACAATCCTTGCTACGAGGATAAACACAACCTTTTGACCATCACTGGCTTTTGTGGACAGCGTTAACATGTGAACCTCTGCTTGTCCCTGCACTGCTGCACAGGAATCCTTTGGATTTTGGGGATTTTCACAGCTCCTGCATTAGGTGGGTGCCTCTGCTCTGCACTGTTTGGGGAAGCACTGGTGGTGTTAAATGGATTTTTCTGATGCTCCAGGTTGGGGCTGTTGTCACCCTCTGCAGTTCCCAGTGTCAGCACAGCTGCTTGTGTGGCTGTGCTGGGAAATACATCTGGAATCCTGCCTGCCTGGCTTGGGACTGGCCATAGGGTATCTCACACTTGGCTTCGGTGCCACCACTGCATGGGAATTCCAGGGAAAATTAATGAGCTCAGAGATCCATAATTAGTTGTATACAGCATGGGATATGCCAAATTGAGATGTAAATGGCTTCATTTTTCCATATGTTTGTGTTTTGCTGGTCTTCAATCAGAATTCAAATCCCCACTGTGCCAGAGAGTGCAGTGATGTCTCATCACAATTTGTAAGCACTGAGTGGGCATAGGAGAGGGGGAGAATAAGGCAAGCTCAGATGATATCCCACAGATCACAGATTATTCATATTTATAGGGAAACAAGCAGCCTAATGACCACACATGGTTTTCAGGTAAATAAATATGTTCCAGAAAGCATCCTGTGTTATCCTTCCTGGAATTGCAGCTTTGGGGCAGCTTGTTTCATCTATCCAAAGGCAATTTCCAGACAGAATTCTACTATTAACAAAAAATCCTCTTGGTCTGTTGCAGCACCAGAACACTTAGGGCTCTATTTTATGCCATTAGGAAAATTATACCTCGAAGTTTCCAGAAATACATACAGTGTTAAAGGAGTTTTGTTCTGAAGGGCAAATATCCAGTGATGTGGGCTTTGAAAATCAAAGCTGGCTGCAAACAGCTTCATTACCTGCCCGTTTGCCATTTCTTATTTTCTCCCAATACTTCTATGATTCAAATCCTTCCTGCTGGGCACTTTTCCCCCCTTTAAGTGGCTGCTTGCAAGGCCAAAGCTTGGCTGTACCATTTTATTTCCTGCAGCTGAATGAAACTGCGACTCCAGAAAGCACCTTTGGAGCAGGGAAATTGAACAGTAGATGCTTCTTTTCTTGTTTTTAAACAGCAAGAGCCCTGGTCTGGGTGCTCAGTGGTCCCTCCCTGCCCCAGGAAGGTCCCTGCTGTCACTCTCTCATGGAAATGTCCCTCCTTGCTGAACTCCCTGGCTGGGCTGGGATTTTGCTCTAGCAGTGAGTCATGGCTGCAGAAAGCCTGTTCAAGGGCAAGCCAAGGGTGTTGGAGGCAGCAGCTTGATAGAGCCAGGATTCAGGACTAGTTCAGGGCTTTCCAGCCTCAAAGAATATGGCTTGAAGGAGCTGAGGCCTCAGGAGGGGAGCTACTCACTCAAAATCAACAAAAGCCCAACCTTTCTGTGTGGAAGTGTTGGATTGAGGTGCTGTGTTGTTGCAGCAAGCAGCGTTACATAAAGCACAGCAGCTGCAGTCTGCATTCGGGGCAGGGGGACAGCGTGTGGCCAAGCAGAGCCCAGAGAGATGCTCTAAAGGCATATTGTCAGGAATTTCCGAGGGGGGAGCTGACATGGAGCTCAATAACTGCCTCAGCCTGGCATTGCTGCTTTTTAATGTGTAAGGAGATTTTCAGCAGGATTTATAGCTGGGCAATTGCATCTGGTTTCTGTGATGTGTCAGCCCTGAGAAGTGCAGAGCGTGGCTCTTTTGGGGAGGAGGGGCAGCTCTGCTGGGAAAGGGTCACCTCTGAGCCAGAGCTGGTGCTGGGCAGCATCCCTGGGCTCTGAGCCCTCTGCTTTCCCTGCAGCAACACTGCTGCTGCCTTTGGGGTGGGATCAGGCTCTAAATTAGGTGTTGATAAAGTAATCGAGGCATCCTCCCTGCAGCTGGAAATCCCTGCTGGCAGAGGGATGGGTGGAGCTGGGTGCCAGTTCTGGATCCCAGCCTGTGGGGTTTGGGGGGCTGGGGCTGCACCCCAGGGTTCTGGGGCTCTGCCATCCTTCCTCCCATCATTGGGCTGAGGAGGTTTGGTGAGCTCTGTGCATGGTGAAGGCAGAGGCATCAAGTGCCCAGTGCTGCAGCAGGCAGAGCAAAGCCTTTCTGGTGAGAGAACCACGGAATCCAACAACTTTCAAAGCATCATTTGCAGAGGAATTTGCTCTGTGTTGGTTCTGGTTAGATGCTGACTGCATTAGTGGCTCTGTATGGCTATAGAACATTGTTATTTAATTTTGTGTTCATAAGAGAACAGGGTATTAGGTGGACTGGACTGATGGTTTCGCCTCAGTTAATGGATCATTTGTTGCCTTCAACCAGTGACAGAGAATGTCATGTAATGTAGATTCAATGTTTTTATACACTAGAGCACCAGGGAAGCACTGTGAAACATTCCGTTTTTGTCAGGGCACATGATGGTCTCGTGTGCATCATCCTGACTGTGTGTAAATAAATAAGTGGGCTGGATATTTATCTCCAGGCAGAGAACCTCTTCTTTCATAGCATCAGTCTATAACAGCTGAACAAACTGGATGAATTCAAGATCATTTTCAAGATCCAGCACTTTTCATCTCAGGTCACTGTGATCAAATTCACCCTGACTCAGGATTACCTTCTCCTGGCAAATCAGTCCAGCCCAGAAGCAGGGGGAAAGGTGAGGGGATCAGACATAATTGGTCCCCTTGTTGAATGAATTGCTCAGATATCATGATCTGAATGAAATTGTAATCCCTTCTCACTTTTACCAGCCAGGTCCAACAGGTCAGAGTTTGGTAGGTCAGTGAAAAGGAGCTTGAATTACCCACCCTGGGCTGGATCAGCACTGAGGGCTGGCAGGCACTGAACTTCATGTGCACTAAGCTTGATTGCAAATAAAGACTGTGGCACAAACAGAGCTCAGGAAGCTAAAAGATTAATGCTGTTAGAGTCTTTTTATGTTCTGCAAGCCTGTTTCCACAATACCAGAAATTGTTCATTTTTCTAATGAGGGGCACAGAAATGGAAACTTATTGGCACTTGCTATTAATAGGCTCACGTAATTACTTCTGAATTTTTCTGTTGTCTGCTGGTTTTCGTAATCATTAAATGAATGGAAGATTTTTGCTAAGATTCTCAAGTCTTGCAATGTGAGGAATGTTTTGCTTCCTTGGGAGGGCTTTTGTTCATTGAAGAAGAAATGAGCCTGCAGAGTGTGTGGTACTCATGGTTGTCTTTGAAGATACTCCTCACAGGACATGGATATTGCTCCATGCTGACCTCCTAAAATTTTGCTTATCTTGTGCTCCTGCTGCTTGATTAAAAGGGGCAGAGAAGTGAAAATCCCTCCCGAAGAGGTGTGTGAGGTTAGATCAGAGCTGTGGCCTCAGAGGACAGAGTGCAGGGATTAAGGAGAGGGTGAGCAGTGGGAGCTCAGAGGGAAGGAGGAAGAGCTGTCTGGCATTTATCAGCTTCTCTGAGATAATGAAGAAAATTAAAGGGAAAGGGAAAGAGAAACTGAACATGGAAAAGGAAGGGAGGGGAGGTCTCTTCAGGTAGTCTTTGGAAGAGCAGTAGACACTGAAGGTGTATGGGGAGGCAGAGAAAAACATAAATGTGTTTAACGAAAGGGATATTGGAATTAGGCAACACACACACACACACAGAGTCTGCCTTTGAGCACCCTGAGTATTTCAGCATTCAGCTCCTCTCTGCATCATTTACATAACCTGGAGAAAACAGATGCATGTTCAAGATGTCTGGCTGAAAGCAATGACTTCATCCTCAGCCCTGCTGGTTCAAAGTCTCTGCACTTTGTGCATTCTTCAGGAGGATTTCCTGATGGAACAGCATTATCAGAGCAGTTTAAACTGATAAACTGATAACAGCCTCTAAATGCTGCTGGAGCACCCACTGAAATGGTGTCTGCTTTTCTTGCCTCCTGCTCGGTGCTCATGGGTGTGGTGCTGAAGGGATGTGTTAATGAAGCTTCCTCTCCTGCAATGACAATCCTGCAGGCCCAGGCTCTTCATTAATGAGTAATGATGGAACAGAGGAGGCACTTGGGTCATTTTATCCTCCAAGAGCAGTGAGCAGTCCTGAAGAGAATGCTGCAATGCAGCTATAAGCAAAACTGTACAGATGACAAAGTGCCTTTGAATCATAGGCTGTGCTTCTGGAACATTTTGGGTTTTAGGAAGATTGCCAGTTTCCCAAAGCATTTTTTCTTAGGCACGGAAT
>VXBI01012201.1:186894-300550 GCA_013397375.1 Toxostoma redivivum | reverse complement strand
GTTTTTTTTCTTAGGGACGTGATTTTTTTTTTTTTTTTTTTTTTTTTTGCTATTTCAGAAAGACTAATTCCGATGTCTTCTATTCTACCAACTTGGAAACTTGAGCTTCAATAAAAATAGAAAGTGTCTGATCCTGCTGTGTTCAGCAGCCATTGAAGAGGACTTGGGGAGACTTCTGTTTCATAATGGTTGTACAGCAGTTGGCTCGTAGTAATTTGCATAAGATTTTGGACTGACTTTCCCCAAAATATTTTGTGAGAGGCAGGAACCACACAAGAAAAAATAACCTGGCAAGTCAAGGAACAGAGCAGAGCAGAACCTACTCTCCTATGGAAAATCAAAATAGAATTTCCAATTAAGTTACTAATGAGACAAGTGAACAATTCTATGTTAAGTTCATAAAATGTTTTAAGTGTTCCTTTCCTTGGGGTGAGCATAACTGGGATAACTTCATTTTTGCATCTCTTTTGGTGTAAAGAATGTAATTAATTCCTTAAGTGGTTGTTATCTAAATCTATGCCTCTGTGTTACATGATAAAAGTATTAAGTGCTTAAAATTCTGCTCCTTTTTGGTGAAATTAGAATGTTGGGTTTAGTTGCTTTTAAATTTTTTTTTTATTATTCACTTTTTGCTTCTTGGTCTTTTTGTTTGTTTTTACTTGCAAGAATTTGTTTCCAATTTAACAATATAAATTATTGTGTGATGAATGAATGGGCTGGAAGTCAAATGAGATGGGTGGCACAATATAAACAGAGGGAATTGCTGTGCAAGGGAAAGGCTGCAAGCAGTGAATGGATTAAATGAGTTCTCATTGGAGACCTTTTCACTAAAAACCTAAACTTCCTGAAGGTTAATTAATTAATTAATTAATAACTGTTGGAGTTATTTGGCAGGCATTAAGGCAATGCAGTATTTGTTTATTCAGTGAAGCTGTCCAAGGATGTCTCTTTATAGGAATTTGGTGCTTCTGCTATGATAAAATACAATATTTTGATTTCTGATGTGTCTATCACAAACTCACAAACATTTGCAATGTGAGCACACTTCTGCCAGGGCTTTGCTCAGAACTGCATCCTCAAATCCTCAACGTGCACTGGCCAAAGGACACACAAAATTTTCAACTTCTCAAACCACACAGCAGAAAATTAAAATGGAGGAAAAGTCATTCTTAAGGTAAAGAACATAAACACAAAGATATTGTGACTAAAATAATTGAAGAGATTTGAACAGAGACATTTTCCCACTTAGGTCACCTCAAATGGAATTCCATTGGAGCTGAGTGATTCTCAGGGGCTTTTTGGATTGCTGGAACTCCATCTTTTGTACCCCACAAGTGTTTCCCACTTTTGCTTTTGTTGTGACTGTGAACTAAAAGGACTTGAAGTGGGCCCCATTTGGTGGCCATAAAAAATCCATGGAGCCCATGGCTGACTTTATAATTTAATTTAATCTTTGATTTGCACTAGAAAACAACTTGGAGAAGTTCAGTAGTGATTAGTACATTCAGATTCTGTTAATTGTGTGGAGGGCTAATCAAGGTGATTGACAATTTGTGCTTCATGGAAGAGAGAATCTATTCTTTTGGGCTTTTTTTATGCTAAATTGGGAGATGTCTGTAGGTGGTGTGCTCCTGGTGGAGTTGTGCTGCATGGGGGTAAAGGAATAAAATAATGCTCTATCCTCAGTACATGTTGGGATTGATTTGGTCACAGCTTGTATTTTCTCATCACTCAAAAATAAAGCAGGAGTCGAGAAAACATTGTCACTTTTCCTGATATTTTTATTAGTTTTAAATAAGGCTGAGAGCTCTTTGGAATAATAACCTTCTATTGGTTGCAGTGGGGCCATCATCCCCAGTAAAACACTGCTGCTCATGATGAACGCCCTGCTCTGGGACACCTGCACTCCTTTTGTGGGCTGAATGAACTCATTACCACAAGACATGAAAGTCCTGAGGCTCTGCTTGCATCTTTTCTCCATTTAATCTGGAAAATGGGGCAAGAGGGAGCTGGTTTGCCTGGCTGAATTATCAGTGCCCAGTGACTGCCAGCTTTGAGTGCACATCTGTGTTCAGTTTTGGGCTGGCCACTGTAGAAGAGCTCATGTTGGCACTGATGGATGGAATTTTACAGCCTCTTCCCCTTCTCTTCTTCCTCCAAGTCTGCATTTAGGTCTGCAGGAAAGGCAGATGGTCTGAAGGGTGTATAAATATTTACAAGTTTGTGTTAGACACGTCAGCAGAAAACAAAGTATTATTTTGTGTTGTAGTAGAAGCACTAAGTTCTCATTAACAACCATCCTTTGGCAGCTTCACTGAGTAAACAAATATTGCATTGTCTTAATGCACCCCAATTAACCCCAACAGTTATTAATTAACCTTCTTTGTACTTCAGGAAGTTTGGGGTTTTAGTGAAAAGGTCTCCAATGAGAACTCATTTAATCCATTCACTGCTTGCAGCCTTTCCCTTGCACAGCAATTCCCTCTGTTTATATTGTGCCACCCATCCCATTTGACTTCCAGCCCATGCATTCATTTCTCTGCTTCATCCTGGGAAGAGGTCTCTGAATGCAGAGTGAGAGCTGCACACCAGGAGCTCATCCATAGTGGTGATTAGGGGATGGATATCCCAGAGCTGAGAACAGGTGAATCCCTTAGGCTGAGCTTGCTGAGTTTCACCTGAGCATGTCCAAGGTGCTGCTGGAGCCAGGGCCCTGCTCATCCCCTGGGATGGAAACTGGGAGCTGATCCACCCACAGTGCCATGAGAGAATGGGCTGAGAGGGAAATGATGAGTGCAGGGTCACACAGGAGCAGTGGGAGTGCTCTGAGGTCTCATCTCATTGCTGTCATGCTCCTGGGCCATGGGAGTTCATCCTTTGGATGCTCCAAAAGCACCTCCCCGGCTGGGCAGGGTGGTCAGAGGGAAATCCCTGTCCCTGCAGCAGTGAGAGCAGTGCTGAGCCCGGCTTGCAGATGGCATCATGATCACAGCCCTGTGTTTTTGCAGCATTCCCACTCTTTTTTAGCTGCCTCTCTCCTGGATGCCCAGCAGGGAATGCTCAGCCTGCAGAGCTGCAGAGCCCAGCCCTGTGTAGGTGACACAGTGACATTCTCACAGGAGTACTGGGTGACACTAGCAGAGGCACTAAGAGCTGCCAAGTAGCAGCACTTGGAGGTAACACCTCAGGAAAATGCACTTGGGTTTATTTGTTGTTTTTTTCTAAGTGAGTTGTGAAAGAATCATACCAAGGAAGCAGCCTGGGCAAAGTGGATTTTCATATTTCATTTCAACTTCCTTACAGACCTCACAAAGATGTGTCCCATAGGAATATAAATTTATTCTTCTGTTTTGTGTTTTTATGTTAAAGATTAAAGCACTCTGTGAGGAATTAACTACTTAACCCACACATGCCTGGCCTCATCAGAAGCTCCCTCTTTCCATGCTGTTGTTGTCAGAGCATCTCTTGTTATGCTGTGTTACTTTTAACCTTTTCAGCAGGCTTCATCAAATAAATATGAGCTCCAGACCCTCAGAACTGCTGATACCACAGAAACTGTGGTGATTGCGGTGACAAATAATAACAGGAGAGATTCTTTCCCCTCCCTGAAAAAGAGAACTTCAGAATATTGCACAAGAACCTCATTCTGGATTTAAAAGTCTGTGTCTTGCAGAATGTCTCCCTCCCTCAGGCCATGCTTTCCCAGGTTCATGTCTTTTATTCCTTTATTCCTTTGTTGTTTTCTGACTGCCAGGAGTGTCACCCTGAGTGGGCACACAAAATCATGAGGAGTGTTCAGCAATTTAAGCCACATCACCCTGAAAGCACCTTCTGGTGTGAGAAGGCAGCTGAGGCTCTGCATGGTACCCTCAGCTCTGTGGAATTGGTCACCTGGCCACATCTCCTGGGACATTCCAGTGGCACCAATAGCCCTTGAACACAATTCTGTGCTTGCAGAACTCTGAGTGATGTGAAGTCACTGCTGTGACAAGACAGGAGAGGAACCAGAGGATTTTCAGGGTTGTGTCAGCTGTGAAGAGCTGCCAGTGCAGCAGCTGTGCTGTGTGACTGTGGGTGTCTGTGGGGTCCCCAGGCTCAGTGTCCTGGTCACACAGGGACATGTGGCTCCATCCTCTCCTCTCTGTGTCCTTCCAGGACCCCAGCACAGCCCCTGTGGCATTCTCTGCTCTCCCTGGGGAGAGCTCTTGGGTGCTGGGGGTGTGTAAAGGTGGTGGTGTTTTGCACCATTTAATTAGTGGTTTGTCTGGAGTCTCTTCTGTCTCCACTCAGAGCCAGGATTAAAAAAACACAGGAAGGAAATGGATTTTTTTGTGTTTGGGCTTTGTTGTTTTTAAATTTTTTTAGAAGTACAGAAAGTTTAGCAGCACTTCTAGCCACCAGGTAGAAGTGAGCAAAATGGAGATGAATCCAGTTAGCTACAAGATCTCTTAAACCAATAGAGAATTAACACCTATATTATTTATACTTTTGACCCAATAACTGGATTCCCATGACCCTGAGTGTGACACTGACTGACCAACCAGAAACTACTGCCTGAAACCATGGAGAAGAAGGAAGATGAGCACCAAAAGAGACACCACCCCAAATCCTCCATCTTGTCCCAGACCTATTACTATGCTATAAAAACCTCACATTTAAAACCCTTTACCATGTGAAATCACACTTTTATTTAACTACACACCTCTGTTTTTAACTCCATCACCCAAATCTGGAAGTCTTTTCCAAGGGCTCAGGTGAAAAGCAGTGTTCTCCAGGGGCTCAGTGCCTGACAGCACAGAAAGCTCAAAAACCCCAGGGTTCTGGGATCCCACAGGGGTGCTGGCAGCTGATGGAGGAACCCTGGCACCCAGGGAACTGCAGCTGGCACTGCCTCCCCTGTGCCACACACCCAGTGCTCCCTGGGGAGAGTGCCTGATGGAAATGCTTCCACTGGGACCCCTGCATCCCCAGGCTGGGCTGGATCCACACAGACAGGCACAGAGCCTCTGGCAGCAGCACTTCCCACTTGTGCTGTGGCAGCAGGGACTCACACATGCATTTTAAGTTGTTTTTTTTTTTCCTGAAATTGCCACTGGTGATTTTTGTGAAGGGGTGATTTTTATTTATTTGCTATTATCCAGTGAGAGCGGTGATAAGAGGTTATGAAGACATTAAGGAAGGCTTTCCACTTTGCCATTATGATGTCATTCATTCTGTGATTGTTTTCTTGACAAGCACCTCGGATCTCCTCTGTTAAACTTCCATGCCTGCTCCTTGCCATGACCTGATTTATGTGTTAGTGCTTTCCAAGCCTGACCTCCAGAGCAACCACTTTATGTGTCTTAACTGTTTCTTGAGATGGATCCAGGGATGTAGATTTAATTTAAATATTAAGAGCAAGAAGAAGATTCCATATTATCTGGAACAATTATATCTTTATAATTCAGCACTGTAGCCCCACATTTTCGATACTATTTTCTTCATACTTTCAGTCAACATTATTGAACTGGTCCCACATTCCACATCTGTGTTTCAGTAGGAAATCAGAGCTTTGTGGATAATATAAAATGTGCAGAGGGCATTTGTATGGTCCCCTTTAAATCCTAACATTACTTTCTGTGGTAAATCTGGCTTGTTTTTAATAACCAAAAAATTTCTTTGAAGAATTCTTACTCAAGGCTTTGAGTACCTGGAAAGTGCATTGTCTCTCTATTCCTTCCTAAAAGGACCACCACCATTCAGAAGCTGAGGGTCTGTGATGCTGAACAAACCTGGAATATCTGGTGCCTGTGGGGTATCCCACTGGCTTGGGATTGTTTGGCTTGGCTGCCAAACCCTTCCTTAGCCTTTAGTTTAATTGTCTCTTAGTGCTGGGTGAAATCTGTGCTGTCACTGCTCTCCTATTTACATATCCAATGCAAAAAGGATTTTTTATTGGCATTTTATAATCTAGTTGGTTATGGCTGGGATGATGGGTATTTATTCTAGATTATTAGTATTTATTACAATCCTTGCCCTGGCTTTATTGTACTTGATGTTATGTATCATGATAGAGCAAAATGAAAATGTTTCCAGGAGCCTGGGGTACCAAGGTGAGACATGTGGATGGTTTCATGATTATCAGATGGAGTAAGAGCTAAAGGAATGATTTCTGGTAGGATAATTCTCTTCCCTCTCAGCAGCCACACTCCCACTGACAACAGAACATTTTAAAAAAAATAAAATCCTGATTCTTCTTTTTTCATCCCAGCCCTTGAGCTCTCATGGAATGCTTTCCCAGCCTTTGCAGAAAGCTTCTTGTTCTCTGTTTAGTCCAGAAACCCATGAGTCATCTGCTACAGTACATGTCTTGCCTTTAATATTTGATGTCTCATCTGTTGCCCCAGTCCTGGCTCATGTTCATGTGCTGCACATGAGTCCAGTCATTAGATTATTATGAAATCATGGCATGTCTTTTCACATGAGTGGCTTTTTTGGGGGCTGTTCTCAGCCACTATCAAGAACCATTTCTGGTGCTGCTGTTATTACTCATACTATGTAAACTGTTTGTTCCTGCTCAGTGGCTTCATTTCAGGGCAATTCTACTTTAAAAAGGAATTAAAAGATGATGGAAAACATAAAACCCAAAATGGCTGGATGGGGAAGGGAATTAGAGATGTCATGGAGCATTCAGTGCTCCTGGGCAGTAACAAACCCTGCCTGGTGTAAATGTAAATCAGCACTCTCAGATGAGGTGGATTCACTCCCCTGAACTGCCCCCAACCTGTCTGGGGCAGGAACCTCAGCCTTTCCCTGCCTCATCAAATTGAGAGAAAGTTTTCTAGGATTTCTACAGATTGAGAGCTGGGAATTCATGGCAGAAGTGCAAGTTGTTCTCTACCTGTTCCTAACATTTGCATTAGACAATCAGCCTGTAAGAACAGTTGTTAAGCTCTTCAGTCCCTTTATTTCTTGAAAGGTCATGGAATTAGGGAGGTATTTGCATACCTGCTGTGACTTCAGTGACAGCTTGGGTTGCACCCTGTCGGAGGGAAGGTTTCTGGGAGGGTTTTTGTAGTCAGGTCGTGGATTTGGGATGCTGAGGGGTGGCAGAGCTCAGAGGGCAGGACAGGGTGGCTGGGCCACTTGTTACTGCCAGATGTGAAGAGGGAGGATGATTAATGAGGAAGTGGAGAGGGAGGTAATTAATTTCCTGTTTCTGTGCCCTCTTTTCTCTATGTTGGCTGTCTGGATCTGGCTGTGAAGGGTTTGAGACCAGGAGGATCTGAGTCCTGCAAGGTTCTGCTCCCAGGGATAGTCCCAGCAGCAGAGAAAGCTTACAGGACACGTGCTTAGATGACTGTAATGCCAAAGGCTTTGAATTTTTGGATGTATTTCTTAACCTTTTATATAAAAGAAAGTATTCAAGTGATATTAATGAAAAAGGGTAATGAGATTCATCACACTTAGAGACAGCTTTGTAGTCCTGAGATTAGAAGGAAATTATTATTTGTTGAGGTTCATTCAGTAGTGAAATTCCAATTCACCTTGCTGGAATTAGAAGGTGCTCTCATTAAACTCTCTCTTATTGATGGGCAGCATTCTCTCAACTGACTTTATTTTAATATGACCTGAGCAGAATTTCAATGTACTGCATGGAAAATCTTGGTCAAACTGGGAGGTCACAGAGGCATCCATTCCAGGGGTGAATATTTCCACTTTGTGTTTCCCATCTTTGGGGTGTGTTTCACTTGGAAACCAATCCTCTTGTGTCAGTTTAATGCAACCTGTGCTTTTCTGCTATTCCAGGTGTTTGTTTTCCTTAGATAAGCAAGGGTCATGAAGAATTCCTGACCTGAGGGAGGCTGATGCTGGATTACAGTGATGACATCATTATACCTTAGGGACAAAGCAGACCTTCCTTAGCATTTGATGCAAACCATAACAGTGATCTGTTTACTGGGAGTGTCCCCTTGCCTTCCCCAGCCAGGTTGGGGCAGTTTTCTGAGGCAGACCTCAGGAACTGAATCTGTTGGTTCCAAGCTCTTCATTTGAATTGAAAATGTGACATTTCCAGCTCTTTCAGTCACTGTTACAGAGATGATGCTGCTTAGATGGAAATGGAAGAAAAAAAGCCAAGCTATTTCTTGCTTGTTGGAGAGGGAAAAGCAGAGCAAAACTCTGCTCCCAAAGGCAGGGTCAAATCCCACTAAAAATATTGTGTGGGATTTGAATTGTCCTTGTTACCCCAGCAGGAGCTGAACTGATATTTCTAATTCATGTTCATCAGCAGGATGTGAGAGTCTGCAAGAGCTCCACGAGCCCCTGGGCCTGGGCCAGGGTCTCCTGAATTGTGATGGAGCAGCAGGAATGGCAGGGAGCTCCATGGGAAATGCATGGAATTGGTGAAACCAGGCAAAGAAAATGAAATAACTGTCCAAGTTATTCTTTGGGGTATTATATTTTTTTAATTTCTGTGATGCTGGGAGCGCTTATTTTGAGAGAAGAGAGTTTGAGACCAGAGGGATTTTGGCTTCAGAGATAAAACCCAGGTCTAGGTTCTAATTTTTAATAATCTCTAACCAAATTGTTGCCTTTCCTCTCCCCCTTCATTTCCACACCAACCCTGGAAGCCTTTCCTTTTCGTGCTGAACAAATCTCACATTTGATTTTTTAAATCCCATCATTTACAGGTTTTGCTATTTGAAATTTTTATCTCCTTTTCTGCCTGCATCAGAAAAAGCACAGAAGGAATTTAATAAGCAATAACTGCTTTATTTGTTCAATTAATGCAAATGTAAATTCTTCATTCTTCAGCTCCTAATTTGAACCAATTTAAACATTCTCTTAAAAGTTTTATGGTGGTTTTTTTTCCATTGTTGTGTTAGTAGTGCTGTGCTTTTTGCTATTTTTGCAGCATCAGAATCATTCTCTGTTTGTCATGCTCCATTTGGTTGCAGTGGAGATGACTGTCAGAGAAATACATTTTTCCAGGCATTAATTGAAAAAATAGCTTTATATTCAATGTGCAGGAACTGGCAGATGTAGATAAGGAACAGAGAAAATTCATTAAGTGGCATTTCTCCAGTTCTGTGTTCTTTTTCTCCCTCCAAAAAGGCAACAATGCCAGATTAAATCATAAATGAATTTAATATACTGCACGACACTGTAGAAAATGTTTTCTATGCAGTCACTTTCATTCTCCCACAAATTTTGGTGAAAACTTTTGGAAAATGAAGCCTTAAGAAATTACTCAAGTGCTGTAAGCATCAGTAAATTTTCACAGTATTTCCTAAACCCATGTGCAATATTTGTGTGTAAATTTAACCCAAATCTGCACATCTATTTCTAAACACTCGGGTCAAGCAAAGTTGAGGTGCACAGCTTTGCCCTAGAAAAGCACTTAAATCAAATATTCATCCTTGTATGGAGAAATGGACCTAAACCCAGCCAGTCTGTGACTTTTTTTTTATTGCCACACAGAACAGAAGATGGGGGGGATGAAGAAGAAGAGGATGTGCTGGGAATATGTGAAATCTGAAGTCCTACTGAGCTGCTATTTCCATTCATGTTTTTTAGTCCCTGTTGGTTCTTCTCCACATCCTTGGATGTTTTATATCCTCACACAGAAATGATGTTTTAAATTGCCTTCATCTGCAATGCTCTTTCACTGTTGTCCCAGGGCTCAGGGGAGAAATAAAACAATAAAACAATAGAATTCAGGAGCTGCAGTGGGTGTGTTTAACAGGATCAGCGTGCAGAGTGGAGCAGCAGCAGAGGCAAGGCCAGGCTCAGGTGCTGTGCTGCCCTGCCCTGGCTGTGCTCACTGCTGCCTCTGCCATCTGGGCACCACGAGCCAGCCCAGCCTCGCTCACAGCCCCCAGCAATCATTCAAATCACTTTTCTGAGCAGGGCAGCTGACTTGGGAAGGATAAGGAGGGACCCTCTTGTGCCTCCTTATGTATTCTGAGAATTTATGGGAGTTTTGCAGAGCTAAACCTCTTGCCTTGCCTCAGAGGCTCAGCCCCATTTCCCCACATCTTTGTCATTTCCATGCACTTTGCCCTTTCTGACCTTATCTCTGCAGAACTCTTAAAATCAGATTTGATCACTTTTCTCCATTGTCTCCTTTCCTTTCTCTTTCTCTCCCTCATTCGAAGAGTTTGTTCATTTCTGCCTTTCAGTGGGAGTTAAAAAAACAGCCCCAAAATTTTGCTAGACAGGATTCTGAGTGATGGCTGGGTCACAGGAGAAGGGAAACCTTTTGGTTTGAACTGGACACTGGATGTCATTTTCCAGGATTTCTAAATGATTTACATGGAAATAAATCTCATTATTAAAGATGAGTATACTCTGGTTTTTAGATGAGACTGAATGGGTGAGTAATTTCACCAAGACTTAGAGAAAAGAATAAAATCATCTGCATAACTTACCCTTGTTTGTGGTTCTTAAGGAAAATAATATTAACAAAAATGGAGAGTCTGAATGACTGATGTCTGAATTCCAGCAATACATGGACTATAATCAGGAAAATAAGGATGACCAAGACTTTAGACAGTCTGTTCCTCAGACTTATGGTGTCTAAATGGACGAATTTTATCTTAGACAAAAAGCTCTTGAAGTTCCAGCCTCTCCTTGGCTTTGGAGGCTCCTCAGGTGTATTTTACACATCATAAACACGGGACAGGAGCTGTGACAGGAGCTGTCCTTTGTGTTCCCTGCTGGCAGGGAGGTACAGGACATCATTCCAAACTCAGGAATGCAGCACATCCCTGTAAATGTGATTGGGATTATTGAGAATCCCTGCAGTTTTCCCTGTGCTGGCCCGTGCTGAGCTGCTGGGGCTGGCCCTCCACTGAGCACAAGTGTTGTGCCCTGGAAAACAGGCATGGTTCACATGGCTGTTCCTTCCACTCTTGGAGTTTTTCCTTGCAGATTTTTGTGCTGCTGCCTGAAGCTGCATCAGATAAAAATTCCTGCCCCAAATCCCTCTCAATGGTGCCCATGGAATTTCCTCTTCATATGTGAGGTTGAGTAGTTTTGGGGGTGTGATGCAAATTGTGGGTGCCTTTTGTAAAAGTCCCATGAGGAGGAGCTGGGAAAGGGGCTCAGCCTGGAGAAAATGAGGCTCAGGGGGAATTTCTGGCTCTGCACAACTCCCTGACAGGAGGGGACAGCCAGGGGGGTCAGGCTCTGCTCCCAGGGAACAAGGTCCACAAGAGGAGATGGCCTGGGGTTTTCCAGGAGAGGTTTAGATTGAATGTTAGGAAAAATTTCTCCATGGAAAGGTTGTCAAGCACTGGAAGAGGCTCCCCAGGGGAGTGATGGAGTCACCATCCCTGGAATCATTCAAAAATATGCAGATGTGCCTGGGGATGTGGAGGACTTGGCAGTGTTGGGTTAAAAGTTGGATTCAATGATCTTAAAAGTCTTTTTCAACCTTAATGATCCCATGATTCTCTGATTTTTAGTGCAAATCCTTTTGGCAGCCCTCTGGTGCTGCTCAGAGAGCCCTGGTTTGGTTTGTGCTGGAGGCTGATCCCGAGCCTGTGTTCCCCAAACCTCTGCGGGGTCACAAAAATTCCTGTGGCACAAGGGAAGAGATTCCCCCTGCCTTGGAAGCTGCCTGGGAGCTCTCAGAGGAGCTGGGATGCTGGAGGATGCTGCAGGCACTCCCTGCTGGCTGGAACCCGTCTGTCCCAGTGTCACTGAGCACGGGGCCCTGCAAATTAACCGAGGTAATTAATAATAACACCAGCAGCCCTGCTCTGCAGGAGGGGCTCGTGTTTCTCAGCAGCTGAAGGGGAAATGAAACTTTGATGAGTTAACCAAGAGGCAGGAGCTGCCCAGCAGCTGTAAGGAGACACCTGCAGGGAAAGGTGAGTCAGGATGTGCCTGCAGGGGGATCACTGATCCGGCATCGCTTTCGTCCCCAGCAGCTGCCCGGGAGGGGCTGGGGGCGCAGGCACAGCCTGAGGCTTTCAGCATTCCCTCCCTCCTGCAGGCCGTGTTCCCCATGCTGAGGTGTCCCCATGCTTTGGGGGAGGCAGGGATTTGCCCTAAACCCCCTGAGCCCAGGAATCCTCAGGACATGGGGCTGATGGTTCCTCCTCACAGGCACTGTTCTGTTCCTCCAAGCTCAGCTCTGGTGCTCTCCTGGGGTCATGCAAGGATGGATTGCCATAAATAATTATAAATAACAGAATCACCAGGTTGGAAGAGACCTCCAAGATCATTGAGTCCAACCCAGCCCAACACCAGAACCAGACACCATGGCACCAAGTGCCACATCCAGTCTATTTTTAAACACATCCAGGGATGGTGACTCCACCACCTCCCCAGGCCACCATTCCAGTACTTTATCACCCTTTCTGTAAAAAACTTTTTCCTAATATCCAACCTATATCCTAATATCCTTGGCACAGATAAGACTGTGTCCTCTGGCTCTGTCAGTGCTGCCTGTTCAAAGACACTGACCCCACCTGAGCACAGCCACCTTTCAGGAGCTGCAGACAGTGATAAGGTCACCTCTGAGTCTCCTCCTCTCATAAATAACTTTATGCTACTGATCACATTCAAAACCTAAAGTTCTGTAGATATTCCAGCTGGGTTGGTCTCTTCTCTAAATGAGACAAGAGGAAACAGCCTCTTGGGAGGTGTAAATTGAATATTAGGAAGCGTTTCTCCATGGGAAGGGTTGGCCAGCATTGGACCAGGCTGTGCAGGGAAGTGCTGAGCCACCAGCCCTGGAAGGATTTAAAAAGTGTGGGTGTGGCACTTGAGGACAGGGGGTGCTGGTGGGATTGGAGTGCTGGGGGAGCAGCTGGACTTGGTGATCCTGAGGGGCTTTTCCAGTCTAACCGATGCTATGATATCAGGCATTGTTTGGCAGAAATATGGAACACTTCTTGCACTTCTTTTTTATGCTGCTCAGAGGGATATTTGGGCTGTTATTTTACCCAGATGATGCTTGCAAGTAGTTTTTTGTTTGTTTTGGGGTTTGGTTTTTGTTTTTCTGGAAAGACACCAGAACGTGCATCCTTTAATATAATTAAAAAGGAGGGGGAAAAGCACCCCAGTGGATTGTTCAGCACAACCACCCATTGTTATCCTGTGTCCTTAAATTGAAATGCTCTTAAATTGAGGCATCATGTAAAATACATGGAGCCATATTGTTTCCTTTTGCCTTTCTGTGCATATTTAACTTGTCACTTTGCCTTTTTCCTGTGACAAAAATGTGATGCAGCTCATTCCAGGGATGTGCTGAAGTCCATTTGCAGCCAGAGGTTGTTTTGAAGTAGCACAAGAGAGACTTTATTGATTTATCCTTTGCATTCAGAACAAAGATTTGTGTGATCTGCTACAGGTATTACCAAAAGCTTCTATCAGCTGTTCCAGCTTCATTCCAAAAATAATTTCTTTGTGCTTTAGGATCTATTTTCAGAAGTCATTGTTTGTATATATGTATATACATAGGTCTTATTAATATAAACCTCTGCATTCAAAGACTTTTTAATGATTAAACCTGGCAAGAATTAGTGCTAAATGGAGCTCATGAGAATTCTGTTCAGAATATCAGGACAAATCCTCTTGCAAAACCACAATTTAGGTGCAATTTTTATGTTTGTTAATATGCCATAGGTGCTACGGCTTGGAATTTTTCTTGGAAAAGTAATTTATAGGATGCATTTTCGATTTCATGGCAATTTCACCTGATTTTATTTTGTTTTGTTTTCTTTACAGGATTAGCTGGCACTGCTGCGGACCTAGAAAAAAGAAAGCTTATTTTTGGAAAAAATTTTATACCTCCAAAGAAGCCAAAAACATTCATACAGCTAGTTTGGGAAGCATTGCAGGATGTGACTCTTATAATCTTGGAAATTGCAGCCATCATATCTTTGGGGCTTTCGTTTTATCAGCCACCTGGAGAAGGGAATGAAGGTAAAAACTTTTCACAGAAGCCATCTCAGTTTAAGCAAAGTGTGTCCTAAATCTCAAATCAATTCCATCACCACCCTCCAGAAGGTCACTAACAGGAAATTTCCACGTGGTTTGTTCCTGATCCCATTACATCTGCTCCTGACATATTTTTCTTTTCATCTTGACGTTTCTTTATGCAAATCCTGAACTTCATGACGTGAGTTAAAGGAAAATCATAACGTTCTTGTGAAAGTGGAGTGGTTTTGATAGAGTTTTCACCTCTGAGCCTGCATTTGGAGTGTGTTTGATTCATCCTTTGTGGTTGTTTATCACGTATTATGGATGAGAAAAATGTAATTGCTTATGTAACTGCTGGATCCCATTGCAGGAACACGGACAAGGCTCCAGTTTACACCAGAGGAAGGCTTGAACTCAGTGAGATTCACACATCTCAGTATTTTTAGTGGTGCAGCTCAGGCTTGTGAGCCTGGCTCCAAAGGCAGTATTGGAGCAAAGTGCTGTTACTGATAAATATTCTCCATTTTCTGCAGAGCCCTTCTGGCTGCAGGAAGTTTTACCACCCTGCCTGCCCTCCTCCTTTTCCCCCTTCCTCCCCATCTCTTCGGAAAGCACTCTTGAATTCACATGCTTAAAATATTTGTTCCTCTCCATAAATGCAAGATTTCCATTTCTGGCAGCTGATCCAGATTTTTTCCTGCCCCCCTCTCCTGCTCCCTCCCAGACTTCTAAAGCTGGATCAAACATGCTGTGTGAAATGACGTGAGCAGCTTGGCAAATGTAGGAAGAATGTCTTCCTCTAAATATAGCCCTGAAATGCTTTTTACATTTGCTGCAGTTTCCTTTGGCTGCTTTCCTTGCAGCCCCTTCCTCCTTCCCTTCCCTCCCCATTCAGCAGCACAATCAGCACGTAGCCATGCACAGCCCTGGCTCCTGCTGGGGATTCTGCCATGCCTTTATAAATTATTGGGAATATTTCATTGCTTTCTCACTGAATTTTGAAGCTGTGGCTATTGATTCAGCAGGTGCTCAATTTAAAAGATAAAAAGGAGTAATTTATTTTTTTTTTTAGCTGAAGAAAATGTTATTTATTGGAATTACCTCATATAACTGGTGGGATACCTTGGGGACATTATAAACCATGAGAGATTCTTTACAAAATTAGGACTTTTAATTTATTTTATTTAGGAGGGAAGGAATTTTGAAAGCATGATTTCTCCAGGTTTTAGGAAGAGGGGAGATGTGTCATCAGGCAGGGGCGGTTTGTTGCTTTCTTTTTCAAATTGTTATTCTTATTATTTTGATCCTGCATTTAAAATGTTTCTTTTCCCATGGGAAGACAGGAGCCAGCTGAGATTCTGAGGGAGTCTGGAAAGCTCAGCAGCACAGCCTGGGAAAATGTGTTTGTGTTTTCCCACAGACAGCATTTTATTCAATAGTCACTGTTTTCCCTGCTTTAAGAATTGTTTTGCTGAAAGGTTTTGCCCTGGTTTACACAAGAAGAAAATCAAATTAGTGACTATCTTGTAATCCAATTTTTGGAACGCATTTTAAAGATCTTCCACATTTTTTTTTATACATTCAGCTGTATAAACAATTCCTTTTAATTTAAAAATTAATATATTGTAAATTGCTGCCAAAGGTAGCTTTAATTTATTGGTAGATGACCTTTTTAAAGAGTCCAAAACACTGGAAAATTGATGTATTGAGCTTGATTTTGCCTTGGTGAAGTGGGGAGTAATCCCACTTGAAATTGAATTTAATGGGTTTGTCTTCAGTATTTCCCTTTCCTGACTCTCCCCAGAATGAAAATTTCATTGAAATATACACTTATTTGCAATTTTTATGATTTTTTTTTTTCCCTTGAAAACATTATATTTGCTTATGAAAGTACAGCCAGGTGTTAGGAAGGAGAGCTGGCACATGTTGTTCTCTATTCTTGATCTTACCTCCTCATTTAAATTCTAATTTTTGCTTTTGTTTTTCCAAATGAAATGCATTTTCATTTTGAAAATGAGTTAACAGCACTGTTCTTTCCAGACTGATTTGTTCAATCATCACTGCCAATATTCTGAACTTGTCAACTTCTTGCTTGGAGTAACTTGAGAAGTTGTCACCCTCTAAAAGTGACAGTCTTGCTTTGGAGGATTAAGGGATGATAACATGGAAACAAGAGATTTTAGAACTCAATGTCAGGGAAACACCACTTGTGTCTCTAATTGAGCATTTATCTGCCTTTATTTAATATATTTATATTTGTTTCTCACACATCCTAAACTTGTATCCAGCAATGGCATTACTAGTTAAGATAATAAGTTGAACTCATCTTTATTTTTAAAAATTACTCTAACTCTTCTCTTGACTCTTGAAACCCACTTGTAACTTTGGATGCTGTGACAGAATTAGCATTTAGAAGTGCAAAATATATTTCTCCTTTTTGGAGAGGCTTTTGAAGGAGAAATTCAGGATAAAATCCACACATCCAGTAAATGTTGGAGTGCTTCAGGAGCCTTGTGTGAGGGTGCAGCCTCATGGATGTGAGTGCTCACATCTTCATTTCAGAGCTGGGTGAGTCTTGGAGAGCTTTATTTCCATTTCTGCTGCAATCAGGGGATCTGGTCTAGAGGAATCCCTGGATAAAAGTGAATTTTTATTGCTTCTCCAGAAGCCCCTCCAGTTCTTCCTTAGCAAGAGTGGAGCTTTCAGGAATGTTGTTCTCAGAGTTTTGATGTTCTGCTTTGCCTTCCCTTCCACCACCTGACAGGCCATTAGAAGCAATTGAGATCTTCTGCATAAATTATTGTCAGCCTCGTGGCAATTTCTGTTCTCATTACTGAGCCACAAGAAGTCAGTTTTCTGCCCTTTCAGAAAGGTGCAAAACTGCAGCTGGATTTTAGCAAATGCACCTTGAGAGAAAATTCCCAGTGCAGGTGTAACCTCTACTACAGTGAGGATCACACAGGGGTGTGGCTGGGGCAAATAATAGAATTTGTAAATAAAGATTTATTTATATAAATATATAAATAAATACCCTGTAAATAGACAATAAAATACCTTGTTCCTCAGAAAAAAACCCTTCTGTGCCCAGGGTTTGTGGATTACAGTGTTCTCTGCCATGCAGAGTAGGGGCTCAATATGTCAGAGGATTTGATCAATGTGTGAGGTCCTGTCTTCATTTTAATTTTTTTTTGTAACGTAGATAAGAGGCAGTCCAGGACTAAAATGGAAATGTTTGTATATCAGTATATGGTGAAATTATTGTTATGTACAGTTAGTAAAGAAATGCCCTGTCCTGTTTTTAAAGACAGTGTATGGGTAGAAGGAGCTCCTTCATGAGGGCAAGCACTGGACTCAAACCATTGCATTGCTTGAGGAAACAGGAAACCCTTCAGGAAGGAGTGCTTGGACTCGGAGATCCAGCAGGGGAATGGGAAATGGGAAATGGCCAGGGCTTCTCTTGGCCATCCCCAAATATCTGTCTTCTTGTGGCTGTAGAAATGAAGAATCTCCTCTAGCTGGTCCTTTGTTGGTTTTGGTGGGGTTTTGTTGTTGTTTGGGTTTTTTAGAGTTTTTTGTTTGTTTGGCTGGTTTGCTGTGGTGTTTTCCTGCCTCTTTTCTCTCAGAGCTCTGCTGGAGCAGTCACTTCTGGCAGAAATGCTTAATGGCACTTTGCAGCTCTGTCCCTTCCTGGAGCTGTTTTCCCCCAGTCCCCAGCAGGATTCTGCTGCTTTGGTGCCTCCCCCATCCCTGTCCATGTGAACTGGTCAAAAATTCCCAGAGCTTTCTGCAGACACCTTCAGCAGCAATTTCTGAGCCCCCTGGAGTCCTCCTCCTTCAGCCCCAGTATCACATGTGGATTTTATTATCCTCTTGCAAAAACTGCTGATGTCAAGCCCTGACAATCATCTGCTGTTTACAGGAGTGTAACTAACATTTTAACTGTTCTTCCTTGAATTCTCTTTCCTTCTGGATTGCAAAGGGGGGAGAAGGCAGCCTGAGGAAAGATGTTTTAACATCCCAGTGTTTACCAGGAAGCCCCGGGCAGGACGTCTATTTTCCAGCTTACAGCTTTTCGCAGCTTAAAGGTGGAATAAAAAGGAAAACTCTTTTTGTTTCAGGCAGCTTCTGTTAAAATTCCCAAGGCAAAAGTCTGGATTGAAAACGAAGTTAAATGATCAGTTGCATTGCTCAATGCTGCTCAGCAGGGCTTTGGCTGGGTTACCCTTCCCTTACTCATGCAATAAGTTGGAAAAATACAGGAAAAGGACATGGTCCTCTGAAATCTGGGCCTCCCAAGCCTTTCATCTCTTTGAGCAGGTCTGGAAATAAGGCACAGTGAGGAAGATTTGACCAGCTGTTAGTATGGGTGTGTCTGAGAGAAAGTGAAAAAAAGTAAAATTTTTATTGATATTAGAAAGAATACTATAAAAAAGAATATCAACATATGAAAAAATATAGAGCAATTGGCAACAAGCTTCTTTTTCTTAGTTAGGAGTGAAAATGCTGAATGTAACACCAGCTACCTTGAATTTCTGTGCAGTTTGTACTGATGTATGTTAAAAAAATATTCCCATCAATTTGGACAGTCTAATTCTCCTCCATGCAAATTCCCTACCTTGGAATCCTGCTGGGGCAGAACAGCTGCAATAATGAGTGTGTGCTAGGCTCAACTACAGTGTCCTGTTCTAAACATGTGATGTCTGTCCCAAACCCCCAGCACTCAATGTGGGTATTCCTAAAAAAATTTAAACCCATTGGAATAACATGCAATGGAGCCATTGCTCCCTCAAAACACTTCAAGATGTTGTTATTGTGGCTGTGTCAGGTTGTGCTTCCAGCTCTCTTTCCTTAGGTCAGTTTGTGGTTTCCCTGCTTTAGGCTGCTAAAGGGAATGCCAGAGTTTCAGGGAAGGTGGAACCCTTTCTGTGTTGCCATAGGTGTCAGGACTGCTTGACCATAGATCTGATAAAATTCCTCTTTTCCCCCAGTTTTTAAACTGTGATTTTCTTCCCTTCACTTTCTTTGCCAATAATTGTGGCAGAGCTGCACTCATTTCAGTAATTTCAGGTGGGTGATATCTGGAATTTCTCACTCCTTCTGTATCCAATTCTCAACAATTTTCTTCTCACTCTCCCAGCAACATTCTTCTTTCTCACACTTATTGCCCAATCAAAAAACTTCTATTCCCTTTCCAAGAAGCGTCGTGTCTCAGGAAACGGGGTCTGGTGGATATATATTTATTTTTCCTGGGGATTCTAGAAACCTTCCATTTCTGTGCTGAAATCATCTTGTTCTTAGATTGTACAAACACAGCAGGTGCCTGGTGGGGAGCCTGGAAATAGAAGCAGGCGTGCGACTTGGCTCGGGAGCGGCGCGCAGGTGTCACCAGGGCAGGAGGTGACCCTGGCTCCACCAGCCATGGCAGGGCTGGCTCTGCAGGGGCTCTGCCACCTCATCTGCTCTGGGAAATGGCCCTGGGAGCTGTGAAATCCTCTGGGGAGAGCCTGCAGCTCCTGCCAAGTGCCCACACGGCGGAGTTGCTGGGGTTGGCTTTGTCGCCGCGGAGCGCCGGTGTGGTTTCAGGTGCAGAAATGAGCACGGGCTCAGAGTTCACTGCAACAAGGAATTCTCCTGAAATGGCCCAGGGGATGGTTCAAAAGAGGGAAAGCACTGATTGCAGAGGAACTTGAACCAAATTTAATTCAACTGAATTAAAAGTAACCTGAGATAAATAGCCACATGAAGGTCTGGTGCCGTCCTCTGAGGAATTCGGTTCATTTACTTCCTAGTGAGGCACAATTGAATTGAAACTCAATGTTTTCATGTAGCATTTATCAATTTTTTACCTTTTCAGCCCGGCCTACATTTCCCCTAGCATTTTAATTCAGGAGGGCTGCTGAATGCATAATGAAGCACATCCATTTTGTAAATCCTTTGCCAGCCTTTTCCATCCTGAGGTTCTTGCAGGGCCCATTCAAGATCCCAGGACATTTTCCACAGGAAAATGTTGCCTGCATCTCCCTGTCTCTAAAAATCTGCCACCCTGAGTTTCATTAATATGCAGATAATCAATTTGATTAATGAGTGAAAAACTCAGAAATGTCAGAAATGAGTCAGCTGAACAAAGTTAATTCTCTAGTCTTTTGTGGCAGCTTTACATCTTAATTTTTTTTAGAGCATTTTACATGGGGTAATGTAGATTGGATTAAAAATGCACAAACACAGGCAGCACAAAAATCTAGTTTATAAGGCCCATGTTAATGTTATTTTGCAACCCTCCTAAAATCATAGCAGCACACAGAAATAAACAACTGTAAGTCTTTTGCCAGCCCTTCCAGTTATGAAGCCAAGATCAAGTTGAAAAACTGACTCCACAATTCGTGTGTCTGTGCACTTTAACCAATGTCTCCCAGTAAAATTTTTTGGGACACTGTGAATCTGTCATCTCTTCAAGTCCTCTCCATTAAACAAAATGTATTGGAGAAAATATGAAGCCTTTCCAAAAGAAAGTGAGCCAAAATTCATTCATTTTAATACTTGCAGTTTTGAAGCCTGTATTTTACCCATATTCACAACCTGTGTCAGTACAAAGCAAACCATCCCCAACAAGAACTGAAAATCTTTGCAGAACTTTGCTGCAGATGCTGGAAACAGCAAGTGGTGAGCATCTTCCAGCTTCTGATGTGTTTGTCTCCCTCTGTAAATCTGCACAGAGTGTTACATAATGTTCTCCAGGCACTGAGCAATAAGGAATCAATGGAAAATCATAAATATGAGGTGGTAAAAGGACCACACATCCTTTAAAGCTGACGTGTCCTAATAGGAATCCTTCATCATCTTTGCTGCTAAACAAATCACACTGACCCAGCTGTCACTGCACCAGAGGGTTTTATTGTGCTGCCCAGGGAGGAGCATTCTCAAGATGAGCTGAGCTATTAGAAAATAACGTTTTTTAATATAAAATAGATTAATCTCAAAAGCATAGATTGTTGCCAGAGTTAGCAAAACACAACTTTTAAGAAGTGTTGTTGCACACACTCAAATTCTCTTCTCATTCATCATAAAAATCAAACCATGAGATTCCCGAAGGATTTTTTAAACCAGTCTAAACAGTCTGTGAGCACAAAGGGGATGAAGCAGTTGGCAGCCCTGGAAAGAGGAGAGACAGAAGTATTTGCCCTCTTCAAAACAGCTTGTTCTGCCAGAACCCCCATTCAACCTCCTTCCTCCCAAAGCGTGATGAGGTGAAGCAGCATATGGCTTCTGGAGACATTACCCCAATCTGTTTGGCTAAAGAAATTCAGTTCTTGTAGGAGTTTGATTTTTTATTTCCTGCTCTAAATATAATTTCCATGCAAGGTGTAAATATCCAGGAGAGAGCAGGACAGCTCGGGGTGTGTGTGCTGTGTCCCAGCTCTCATTGTCAGCATTACTTGTACAGGGATGGGAGAAGACTGGGGAGAAGATTGTGCCCCTTTGGGTCATCACTCCCTGGAGACACTACTGAATTCCTGAAGCATTTTTGCTTTTGTTTGATTTTCAAAAGAAGGGACAAATTTAGGTTGGGGGCTCCTCCACAGGTCCTGTGTGATGTGGGGTGATGGGAGCATCCTGTGGGGCTGGGCTGGGCCATGGAACCAGCCAGGGCTCAGACCCAGCCTGCAGAGCCTCTCCTGGGGCTTTGCACCCCCTGCTTGGGATGATGCTCCTGGAGAGAGCCTGGAGCCCAAGCAGTGCCACAGCAGCTGCCCCCAGTTCCTCTCAGCCAGCTGGGGCTGGGAGGGGGACAAACGTGGGGTTTTCTGGCTGGATCTGGGAATGTGGGGAGGTCCCAGCCCCTGAAGGTTGTTCAGGGGTGCTGACAGCCAGGGCTCACATGGTCCTGACCCCAGGCAGCCAGGACAGCAGGACAATCCTGCAGGGCAGCTATGCTGGGTTTGCCCAGAGCTCCCCAACATTCCCTGAATTAGGAATGATGCCAGGAGGAGTGCTGGGGGATAAATGAGAGAGCACTGCAGGCTGGCCTGGCTAATCCCAGCCTGGCAGCACCAGCCTAAGGCAGGAGATGATGAGCACACCCTCCTGAGGGGATGCTGGAGGGCATTTATCCATCCCACACTCAAAAGCACCACTGACACTTCAACCCGCCTGACAGACATTTGTAATGGGCTGGTTCCAACCACAAACTGCCTGAAATCACAAAGAAGGAAGATGAGCACCAAGAGAGACACCACCCCAAATCCTCCATCTTGTCCCAGACCTATTGCTATATTATAAAAACCTCACATTTAAAACCCTTTACCATGTGAAATCACACTTTTATTTAACTACACACCTCTGTTTTTAACTCCATCACTCAAATCTGGAAGCCTTCTCCAGGGGCTCAGGTGAAAAGCAGTGTTCTCCAGGGGCTCAGTGCCTGACAGCACAGAAAGCTCAAAAACCCCAGCGTTCTGGGATCCCACAGATATTTATCAGACTTTTCTTTAAAAAGTTCCACAGATGGAAATTCTCTGGATTCCCTGGATAATCTGAGTGTCCCTGCACCACACTTTAATTCCTGGTGTGTAACCAGGGTGTCTCTTGTAAGAATTTAAACCCAAAGCTGCATTTGGTGTTTTACGAGGATGTAAAGACCCATGGATGGTGTTTTATTTCCAACCATAATTTGTCTACTTGAAGACAGCCTGATGATAAATACCAGGGAATAGCTGCTTGTGGAGATTTACCCACAAATGGGAATTGCTTTCAATGGGAATTTGAAATGTGAGCAGCATGGCAGTAGTACAGAAAATGCAAATATTGCACTGAAGCTGACAAAGGGAGCCAAAATATTGTCTTAAAATATTTACCTGATTTTTGAAAAAAACTCCTCAAAATTTCCTCAAATCAATGGGAACCCAAAAGCTCAGAAAATGTCTTTATTGTCAAAAGTTAATAGCTTATGAAATAAAATAAAACAATATAAAATACAGGAATATTGAATATTTTCTTATCTCATCATGATTTAAAAATAATTTTTAATTTGGCACCTTTAAGATACCAATTAGTATTCAAATTTTCAGAATCTTTATGATGTGAATTTTTTAATATGAAGTATTTCTGTATTATGTTCTAGGGTTATTTTGCAGTTGAAGTTGAGACAAACTGTGCTACATCCCAAAGTCTGCCTGTGCTTACAGTTCCTCAGTGTTGGTGGGCTTGAATTAGAATGAAAAATTATTACCTGGAAAAAAATATTTAAGCACAGAAACAAACCAGAAATACCTTTTTGAGCAGGAAGGCACTTTGCATATATGAATATTTTCATGTATATATATACACACACACATATATCTGTCCTATTAGAAAAGTAGCATTTAAATAAGTAATTTCAATTGATTTCTGTTTTGCACAAGTTCTGCCTTTTCTCTGCAGGTGATGCTGCTCCTCTTGTTTCAGTTTAGTGTGGATAATTAATATGCAGAAAATATAGAATGTACATTCTAAATAGAGATTATCCTAATTTCCTGCAGCTTTGGATATATCCATGTGAACATTTTAGTTTGGAATTTGCATCAGAAATCTCCTGTTTGTCCCCAGTGGGGTTCACACTGAAGGTGTTTCTGGATGTACATTCAGGAGGGATTTTATCCCATCCTTTGGGGTGAAAAAAAACTGTAAAACACAGTCCAGGACATGTTTATTTAGCACAGAGATCTGCACATAAAATGCTTTTATAGGGCCACGCTAATATTGGGAGAACTTTTTGATGCATTCTGCTGTAAGACATTATGAGAGAATTTTAATCCTTTACTGAGATGATTCCTCAGCCCTTAAAGCTTTCCAGCACGAAGGGATGGAGATGAGAAATGCAATGAAAGCAATAAACACTGCACTTTAGGAGGGGGTTTTGTGGCTGAGCTCTACAAATCTTCCCTATTTCCTTTGCCAGGTTTTCTCCTTCTCAGTGAGGCAGGGACAGCATCACAGAGCCCAGGTGCTCCAGGACTGGCTCCAAGGGCACTCCTTGAATTTTCTGGGATTGCAATTTGGTTTTTTTTGTTTAAGCTCCTCAATTGCAAATTTTCTTTATCAGTGCCTTTCCGGCTCTGAACCTCTGCAAACTCTGAATGACTCTTTAGGGACCTGTTAAATCAGCCACCTTTTCTCACTAACCTCTCCCTGCAGGGTGGAAAAAGTTGGCAATTTCTCTCTAAAGGGTCTGGGTGTGTGAAGTGTGTCAGACCCAACCAAAGCAACCACAACCACCTGGGAAGTTTAAGATAAATGTTTGTGAGAGTGTGGTCAGGCATCACCACTCCATCCCCTGCTCCTCTTGGGGTTTTTGAAGCTCCAGTGAAACCTCTGTCAAGATTTCCAGGCAGAGTCAACCTTCTTTCGATTTTGTTTTGGCAATTTTTTGGGTTGTATTGCTGTTAAAACCTCTCTGTTAGAATATCTTGTTTGAAAGCATCAAAAAACAAAAGAAGGAGAATATTTTTGGAAGCCAGCACATTTTATTTCGATCAGAACACAGTCAGAGAGGGATGGAACAGCACAAGCATCCATCACTGAGGCAGATGCCACCCCAAAACCCTTCCTCAGTGATTTGCTCTTTTCATCCCTGTGCTTCAGACAGAAAGGGAAGAGGCTCTGTGGATAAGCACAGGACACACAGCTCTCATCTGATCCTGTATTTATGAGCTATTTGTTGTTCTCTGTCAATGTGAAATGTTTTCCAGGGCTCTATTTAAAGCTGAGTGTCCCAATGAGAGCTGTTTTTTGGGGAATATTTCTTTCTTTGCCCGGGTTTCTGTGTTTCCTGGGGCTCAGTGATCTGAGTGGGAGCTGAGGAAGTGCTCAGAGCCTCCTCTGCTTCCAGCTGCATTTCCCAAGTGCTGCAAGTGATGCTTTTTGGGACTACCTAAAAGCAGAGGGCAAACAGAATTAAAGCAGTAAAAGCTGTTCTATTTATTGAAGCCCTTCAGGTACGTTTGGGGCAGACAAAGCCCCCCAGGGCTACACCCAAAATGGGCCCTGGGTCAGGGGTTTCACACTTTGATAAGTTTGGTCCATTTGCACATTGGGGTTAATCTCCCCAGGACAGCTCCAGGTAATGAAGTCATTGACCCCAAGTTTGCTCCCCCAATTCACTTTTGTTTCCATCTCTGGGCCTGAGGCAGTGAGGTGTCCTTGATTGCCAGGCTGGAGAGGAATTGTTGTGTGTGAGCAGAATGGGAAAGCAGCAGCTGACACTGTGTGTGGAGTTCAGAGTTCAGCACTACAGAACTGCAGCACTGCAAACACATGAAACATAGAAAAGCCAAAATCCTAAAGCACCAGGAGTTGTCAGGGATTGCTCCATGAGAAATGGGAGCATTCTTCCTGTTTTTAGAACCCAACTGCAGCTTTATCTCTGACATGGTTGCTTAGCTGCAGCTCCAAACTTAGCAGATTCTCCCAACATTATATGCATTTTTTTACTTGATCCATACATATTTAATAAGACAACTTTATCCCAGGAGCTGCAGTGTTCCCTCTGCCATTTTGTTTTTTAATAGCAAGGTTAGAATTCTAAATCAAACTTAATTAAACTTTTCCAAGTGAGTAAATGTCAACATATGGACAGCCACTTCCCTGCTAATATCAAGCTAACAGAAATTCTAATTTCTAATTGGTTTTATTTCTAATGATTTGTTTGCATTGGCACAATAGCCTATTCTAAATGTGGTCTTGCAACATGTGATCATGAGAAAAAAAAGGATTTATTTCCCTCCTTTTACCCTGAATTAACCAATGACATTAATTAATGTTCCATCCAGAGCTCTGGGATCACAGTTCCCTATGTTGCTAATTCAATTTAGTCCATACATCTTGCAAACTCAGTTTGTGTTTTATATTGATTTTTTTTTTCATAGCTATGACTCTTAAACAACCTAACGTGAAGAGGATCCCTTATTTGTGCTGTGTGTTCTTCATTGCTGTAAACTGTTTTTTGATGAAGTCTGAACTTAAAACACTTTCCTGGTAGAGTCAAAGCAAGCAGGTTACCTCCAGGTAGAGTTTCTGGGGGTACCAAGGCTGCTGCTAAACCAAATTTCTCAATGTATTTTTATTCTGCACTGGAACTGAGCTCAAGTCTTCCAGCTTTTTTCCATGAAGAACCCTGAGAAAAAGAGCCTAAACTGAGCAAAATTATTTAAGGTTAAGACCATGTGTACCTGTTCTGCTTTCTTGGAACAGTGACTTAAATTTGAAGAATTTTGTAGCTCTGTTTTTATATCTTGAATGTCCACAAGGAAATGAAACTGCAATATCAGAATCACTTGTTACTGACAAATGTATTTTTTATACTTGATTTATTTTTTTTTTCACTGTTTCTACACAGAGAGTTGAATAATAATATTTCTTTATAGAATAGTTGTAGGTCATACTAGGAGCTCTTTCTTTTTGAGAGAAATTCACTGTAACAATGATCCCAGCACAGCCTTCCTTGCACTATGGAATATATTGTCCTGTAATTTTGGCTCACAGCCTCTCAATTAATCCCTCAAATAATTCTTACTTACAGAATTTTAAAGAAGAATGATTTTTTATTTTAATTAATAATTTTGTCTTTTTTTTTTTTTTAATTTATTTTGTAATGTCTGTGCAGCTGTTTATAGTTGTTTATTATTAAGGGGGTAAACATTCTTGTGTCAAAACACTTGTTCTGCAAATTCCTGGGCTGCAGAAATTTAAGTGAATGAAATTGCTCCTTTCTAGGTGTTCTGATGAAGATATATTCCACTATAATACACCCATCTTGATTTTTACCAATATTCTAAAATGTTTACAAATACTTGCTTCTAGATTGAGTTTGCATGAAAATTTAATAGTAGAAATTGTGTTTTTTGAAGGCTCCCATTATAAAATCCTTGATTCTTAATTTCCTGTTTCCCTGGCTGAATATCCAGTCAGTCTGTCTGTCTTTGAGATTTTCTCTTTCCCCTATTTTGAACCCATCAACTTTGGAATGAGAGAACAAACGAGGTCCTGCTCATCCAGCACTGCTTGGGGTTTTTTGAGTCAATTGATATTTTTTTTGCAATGTGGAGTTTTTTATTTTCATTTCTTTTATATTGGTTTTTATTTATTACACTCTGGGGTTGCCCCACTGCATCAACCCCTCCACTCTGTGGGGTTCCCCACACCAGGGCAGCTTTGGGAGCCAATTCCTGGCTGGATGACAGAAGTTTGAGACCCAAGCTGGTGACAGGAACAACTCACTGAGAACTTGTGCAAAATGTGCATTTTTTGTCATGTATGACCTGCAGATTAAAGAATTATTTCCTAATGCCAGGTGACTTACATCTGCTTTCTACAAATCTGTGCTGGGCCCCCAGCTGCCTTTAGTTCATGAGAGATGTGCAGATCTCTGACAGAATTTGGATATTGCTCATCACACATGGCCAGGGTGCCAGGCACGACTCAGCTCTCAGCTGGGCACAGCAGGGAATGAGATTTAGAACTTTGGGAGGGCACAAAAAAATCTTCTCATATATTTTCCAGGAAGAGATCCTCCAGAAATATTAATTCTGCAAGTAGGACTGGGCTAGGACGTGACTTTGCAAGTGGTTGAATAACTGCACTTGAATCCTTGTTAATAAACACAGAACAACTTTTCAAGGTCTGATTCCTGCATTTGGAACCCGTGTTTTACCTTTGGAATGTGAGGTTGTATTTACCAGACATCTCTAGCTCAGAGCTATACAAGTGAAGCTACAACAACCCAATGTCAAGGTTTTTCTTTTGCAGTCCCTAAGAACAGGACTTGCAATGAAAATTCCCTTTTTGCCTTTCTCTATTTTTTCTGTGGCAACAAGAGGGAACAAAACTGAATTCAAACATTGTAGAAGTAGTTGCTTGGACCTTTGATGGAGTGAGAACCCATCCCTTTGCCTGATCTCTCCAAAATGCATTTCCTTGGAAATGCCAGGCAGAAGAATCTTTCTGGACACATCCCATCCCCTGAAGTGGAGGGAATATTTCAATTAACATTCCTGAGCTCATGAGTGCTTGTGATCAGGCTGAGGAACATGTGAATATATCTATATATAATCTATATCTATATATCTATATATCTATATATCTATATCTATATCATCTCTATCTATCTCTATCTCTATCTCTATCTATCTCTATCTCTATCATCTATCTATCTATCTATCTATATCTTTATCTATATCTATATCTAATCTATATATCTATATCTATCTATATCTATATCTATCTATATCTATATCTATCTATGCTTGCAGGGCCCCCAGATTTGTTTCCTTGCATATAGATGCCAAAAAAGTGTAAATATTTAATAGCAAGCTCTGGAGCTGACAGTTACATAACAAACCCACAGGGACAGCAGCTCTTGCTTCCCCTCCCTGCCCCCCTGGAGCCCTTACATAACAAACTGATGGATCACAAAGCAAGGAATTCTAATATTGCCTTCAAATACGTGTCCAAATGTACTGCTAGTGAATGTACAAACCCCCTGAACCTCAGAGTTTGTGGGGTAATTTTGTCACACTCATAAATCCCTTTGGTGGGGCAGGAAGGAGTGTGGGTTTGGAGAACTCTGATTCCTGCAGGTAACTTGGAAATGTTTGTCAGGGCTGCTAAACCCATGGAGAGAGTGAGAGAAAGGCAGAAATCATTGAAGTTCCAGTAACTTCTGCCCCTTTTCCTGAGCCAGCCTGTGCCTCCTGCTCTGCCCTCCTGGGAAGTGATTCAACAGCTGCTGCTGCATCCTCACACACAGGAGGATTTGGGACAGAGTTTGGTGGTGGCAATCGCTCCTGGGACTCATTGTGTAGCAAAAGACACCACACCACGAGGAATCTGCAGAAAGAAACGCTGCAGTGCCTGTTGCAGCTTTAAAAGCCTTGTTAAGGAGGGGGATTTATGGTTTTATCACATATTTTTTGGGTTATTGTTCCTTCGCTTCCACAGCTAAGTACACTTGTAAAGCAGGAATCATCAGTGGTGGTGTTGGGAAGCAGAGCCCAGCTCTGCTGGTGACAAAGCTGTGACTTGGAGCTGCTCAATTTGCTTTAATAACATCAGTGCTGGAGCTGCAGCAAGGGGAAAAACGTCTTTAGAGAAAGAGATTCAATAAAAAGTTTTTATCAGGGGAACTGTTGTCTTTCTGATGACAAAACCAGTTTGACTGACTAAAAAAATTACCTCTGGGGGTGTGAGGAGATTTTCCTAGGGAATTTAAATGCCACAAGGTATTCTCAGCTTAAAAATAGCAGTGTGTAGGTTGAAATGAGTAGCTGAGAGGTATGTGCTGTAGGTTGGGATTTAGGAATACAGATGTTCCCAGATTTTTAAAAATGGACTTTTTCTGATATAAAAATTACTGTGCTGCAGCTCAGGACCGTATAGTTTGTAATTATAATCATTATGTTATTCAAAGAAGCTCTAAGAAACTCCTGGTGACTGTTTGAAATTTTAAGCAGATATTCTTTTATCTGCACTGAGCCCGTGTGCTTCCTCCTGTATCTGCCCAGATTTGGTTGGTATCATGAGAAATGAATATTGAAATGGTGTAAAAACATTCCAGATCCAACAGGACAGGAGCCTGGCAAGCTGTCAGGTGATGCTGTCTGCCTTTTTGTGGACTTTTGCTATTATTTCTCTTTCTTGCTTTCTAGCTTTCACTAAGCTGAAATGATTAATAACAGCCACCAGATTTATTCAGATTTATTACCTCGTGATGCCTCTTGCTCACTGTTCCTGAAGTGCTTTAACCTCTTCTTGTGTCTCTTCCCCTTCCCCTTTCACCACAAGCACATTCAAATTTTTTTCTAACTTTCTCTTTAATAACCTAGACATTTCTTCTTATTCTTTCTTCTTCTTTTTTTTCTTGGTTTTTTTTTTGGTTTTGTTTTTTTTTTGTGTGTGTTTCTTCTAAACCCTTCCATATGATTAAATTCTGATAGGTTTCTCAGGGCAGTTTTGGATTTTCTTGCAGTGCAGTGCAGCCCAGGGGAGTGTGGGGGTGTGCTCAGCTCTGCAGGCTCCTGGGCAGGTTTGGGGCCCCCAGTCCCTGCTGGGATGGAAATCCAACCACTTCAGCTGGGTCACTGCATGTGATGGGTGCCGGAACTTTCCTGTTCTTTCCTTCCTGAACTCTGCTTTCCTTTGGATTTTTCCTTCTTTTCATCTCCCCTTTGTAGAAATCCTTTTCAGCAGCTTTGCTGATCTATTTCTGGCCCAGTTTTAATCTTTTTGAGTTCTGTTCTCCTTCCACAAGGTTCTGGTAAAGCCCTTTCAGATATTTTATGGGCACAAAAGTCACCTCGGTCCCTTTTTGTGTTTCTGAGCATTCTTTGAGGCCGTGCTGCCAGGTTCTCCCTCTCCTGGGGAGTTTCAGCTCACCTGGGTGTTCCTTTTGGGATAAATGGATCCATTTTAGGGCTCCATCTGCTTTTTCTGTGTCAAAGGAGCCCCAGCCCTTTGCATCCTTGACCTGCATCTCAGTTTCAAGCCCTGCACGTTTCCTGTCCTGTGAGACTTTGGCCACAACACATTCAGAGTTGTGATAGAAATGAGCTCCATGTTTTAAACTTTTTCCCTCTCTGCATTTGGATTTTCTGACAGATAGAGCCTCTGTTAAATGTAATTTAAGATGAGAACATCACAATTCAGCCTTGGAATAAAACCCTGCCACCAATCACATCTGCATATTAACAACTCTTTTGTGATGCTTTTCACTCTGTGCATTTCAATAATCTCAGGCATATTTTTGGGTGGCATTGAGAGCCCTGTGCTCTCTGTGGAAGCACAACAACAATCTTATATCTCAACATGAATTTTTCAAGCTTATATGAACATTTAAAATAAATATTCGATGCTTTAAACTCAATTTTGCTACTTAGGTGTATTAATATGATGTGTTCTCTGTATTTTATTAATATTTCTTATTTTCTCCTTATCTGTAAGGTCACCACTGGGTCCCTCTGCACTGCAATGAGGACAGATTATCTAAATATAGAGTTAAGAAGTTTGTGTCTTTTCCCCCTATAAATACATAAAGTTTCTTCCTAAGTCTATAATTTCTAGAAAACCATAACAGCAGAGAAAAAAAAAATTAAAAATTCAATTGTTTTTTCTTAAGTATGTAAGAAAACATTAGGCAGACTGAAACCAATGGAGATTCAGCTTTCCTTTATTTTTTTTTTCTCATTAAAAGGAACACCTCTAAAACAGTTTCAAGATAATTCCAAAAAATTCACATAATTCAAGAAAATGTTTCCTGACAAATGGGTCATCTTGTAAAAGGCAGAGGTTGTATTTTAAAATCCTGCTTTTCATATATTTAAAAATTCTCGGAAATCTTACTCTTGTAAGAAGCAGGTAGTTTTTGCTTGATTTTATTCCTATAAAAAGAACATTTTGCATTGATTTATGTAGCACTTTTATCCCAACTCCTTTCTGTGGAGAGTAAAACACAAAGGCAAAATGTTGGGAATTTCTGATGGTCTGATTGACTCCTCAGTGTGTCCCATCAGCTGCACCAGGGGATCTCCTGGGGTTTTACTGAGCCCACACTGAATCTCAACCATCAACCACTCAAAAATCCAAAATTCAGCTCAGAATTTCCTCCATCCCTCTAAAATCTTCAGGTTTTGATGAGGTCTAGCAATTAATTTCTCTATTCCTAAAATTTCCTTCCTCCCTTCAAACACCTCTGTTCCAGCTGAATTTGTCATTGTCAGATGAACCGAAAAAAAAAATTAAATGTATTTAAAATGTTGTTTTGTTGTATAAAATGCATTTAAAATTGGGTTGTGGAGGATTGTCTCATGATTTTAAGTCATAAACATGATTTTTTATTCAGTGTGGAAGCTTGTCAGATTTAGGGACACTTTCCAAGAGCTTGATCTAAGTTCAATCTGTTTCCTTCAGATTTTCTTTCATTCTTACAAACAGTTTTTCAGCTGGAATAAAACAAATTTTTCAGCTGAAAAAGTGAATTATTTTATTTGATTGTGCTTAATCTACAGGTAATTCCTTTTATGTTTGATAATATCTTGTGTTACTTGCATGTTCTGTGGTTCTATTTATGTGAGCATGGAGATCAGTTCTGACAACACAAACACAAAATTCACCTCACTGCTCAAGTCAAGGAATAGATTTATTTTTTACCTGATTTTGCTTAATCAAGATTTTTTTTTTTTTTTAACTGAAGGGTCTTGGAAATATTACTCTGCAGCAGCAATTTTCAACCATCTGAAAGGGAAATAAAATCAGTGTTTGACTGTGGCTAGACCAGGCCATGTTTCATTTGTAGAAATAGAAGAGGAGGTTTCTTGTTAAAAAACCAGAATATTCATCATATTTAATTCTAAGTCATATCAAATGAAAAAAGGAGAGTGAATTCTGCTGTTATATCTGCTGAAACAGGATTACTTGCACTAGGAAACCATTTAAAACAACCAAGGCAAAAGTGAATCTGCTGATTTGGAAAAGGAATCTAAAAAATCTAACACAGCCCAATTAAGAAGGTTAAGGTTAAACAGCAGAATTCATTAGTCCTTCCCAAAATCCCCATTCAGCTGCAGGAGGAAATTGCAGGGCTGGTTTCTGAGGTGCATTTGTTGGCTGGTGGTGAGCAGCTGAAGGTACTGAACTTAAAAAAGTTCCTTCATTTCTTGCTTGAGTGCTGTAAAAATGGTTTTAGTGAGGTTCTTGTGCTGCAGGTTCAGGTGGGCCAGCAGGGGAAGGACATCCCTGCCAGGATCCCTGCTTTGGGAGCAGCCTTTGAAATCTCAGTGTAAACTACAGAGAATTTGGCTTAAAACTCCATTTATTTGAATTTCCTTCCTCTCAGGCTCATCTTTCTTCGTTTGACTTCTGGTAGTTTTGTTATTGTTCACATGGAATAGTCATTACTCAGCTGGCTAATGGATTATGATGCTCCTGTTTGCAATTTAAAAATAGAAATCACATTGGTTGTTAATTCCCTCTAGTGACAGTGGATGATTAAAACAAAATAAAACTTCAGTCAGAGGTGGAGGTGAAGTTGTGACCCCCTGGTACCTGGGTAAGGTGGAGAAGTGATGTCACATTCCTGCCTGTCCCATTCTTCATGGGAAATGGAAAAGATTCCTCCCAGGTCCCTCAGGGGAGGAGGCTCTGCTGGCCAGGCTGGGATTTCTCTGCACTGTGACTCTGGAATGTGTCCTTGGCTGTCCAGCATTTCTCCCAGGTGCTCTTTCAGTAGTCACTTTGCTTTGGTGAATATTACCTAAGAATTCTATTTAAATTTTAGTTGCATCCAACATTGAAATAAGTAATTAGCAGATGTATATAAAGTAATTCAGAATTAACAGCTCAGAATAGAGTGATTCTCTTAATGCTGTTTTGCTTGTGGCAGGAATAATTCTTGTACTTGCAGTTCTAGAAGCATCCCACTCTATTTCTCTGTAGGGAAGACTGATGAATTAATATCAGGGAATTGTTTTTACTCAGTGTTCCTTAATGCATTCATTATCAAATTGAAATGCTGATAAACTCAGTTTACCCCAGTATTTTTTAAACAAATGTTCCCTATAAGTGTGTTTAGTTGAGAACATTTAGAAATGGTGTTGAAAATGGTTTAAAAATTTGTGTTAAAATTGTTTCATTTAATCTGGCAGGGTGTTAATGTTAATTTAATGCCATTGCTTTGCATTGATTAATGTCATTCATTGTTTTTAGTCCTTCCTGTCACTTTCAGTATTATTCTTGTTCTTATCCTGCAGGTTTTGGGGCTCAGGTGAAACTCTGAGTCCTCTATCACATCAGAGAATTGGAGCTTTCTCTTTCCATTTGTTCAGTCCAGGTTCACCAAGGATGGGTTCCTCAGCAGAATAGTTAAAAGGACTAAGATTTGTGTCCATTTATTTCCTTCCTCTTTTCCACAGACCTCTTTATTTGTCCTTTTCCTTCACTCTGACACGTCTCATTAGCAGGCAGAGCTTGGCAAAGCTGCTCCACTGCTCACCTTGTCACGTCACAGCAAATTTTATTTCTTGTGCTGCACCCGACCTTCCCTAAGCTGGTCCTTGCCATCCCTGCAGGGTGTGGGACTGCAACAGGGGGAGCTGAGGATGAGGGGGAGGCCGAAGCTGGCTGGATTGAAGGGGCTGCCATCCTCCTGTCTGTCATCTGCGTCGTGCTGGTCACTGCCTTCAACGACTGGAGCAAGGAGAAGCAGTTCCGGGGGCTGCAGAGCCGCATCGAGCAGGAGCAGAAGTTCACCGTGGTGCGAGGGGGACAGGTCATCCAGATCCCCGTGGCTGAGATTGTGGTGGGGGACATTGCACAGGTCAAATATGGTGAGTGCACCACCCCCAGAGCCTGGGCTCTGCTGGCCTTGCCAGCAGGATGGGCACAATCCGCTGGCAGGGATGGGCATGGCAGGGTTATGACACATTTATGTGATATCACAGTCAGCATTGGCCATGGGGATGGGGCAAGAGGGGAACTTAATAACCTGCACTAGGAAATCGATTTAATTGGTGTGAACTTCTTCCACTCACCAGGACTGTTCGTACAAATCATGGAGGATTACATTATTCAGATTAATTTCTTTTTGTTTCTGTCCAGTTAGAAATAAGAGGAAGTATTTTTAAATGTTGTGTAGAAGGGAATTGGGCCTCTGTGATCACCTCACTGGTTGCCTCAGATCCAGACTGACCCTGCAGATCAGGTGCCTGAGAATTCCATGCCATAGGGAAAGCCCTGTGCTCCAGTGGAGTGAAAGGCTCCTGCAGGAGCTCTGTGTCCTCTGGAGTGAGTTGTTAATTCCAGCAAGATCCCTTTCCATCAGCCTTCACATTGCTCCTGGACTTACCTAAGGGAGGAAGGGGAAAGGGCAGCTCAGCTGTTAATTAGCTGCTGTTAATTCTTATGAAATCTGATGGAGAAACCTTCAGGTGATGTGGAGAGCACTTCCCTGCCAAACCCCCACGGTGGGGATGTCCATGGTGTGTTAAATGTGGATTCTGGGATAGCATTAAGCAGGAAATGTTTGCAATAAAAGGCTTTTCCTTGCAGGAGTGCAATACTGTGGCTCATGTGGACAGAATCAGGAGCAATTCCTTCCCTTCTGCTTTCATTTCACCTTTTAATGCAACTAATTGTGATGTTATAACAAAACCCATCATGTAATCACAAAAGCCATCTCATGGTGGTTCTCCACTGCCATGTTCTGCCCACAGGTGACCTTCTACCTGCTGATGGGATATTTATTCAAGGAAATGATCTCAAAATCGATGAGAGCTCTTTGACTGGAGAGTCCGACCAGGTCCGCAAGTCCGTGGACAAGGACCCCATGCTGCTGTCAGGTAAAATCTGCCCTGCCCCATCCTCATCCCCTGGGGGTTCCTGCTCTGCCCCATCCCCTCCATCCCCTGGGGGCTCCTGCCCTGCCCCATCCCCTCGAGTTCCTGCCCTGCCCCATCCAGGTGTGCAGAGCTCAGCTGGAGCTGTTCCTGTTTTCCTGGGAAGCTGCTCTGGGGGTGTAGGAGTGAATGCCACTTTTTGGAGGATATTTTTATCCACTTTTGTCATCCCATTCAGGAGAAGATTCCCCCAGAACAAAGCACAGGGATGCAAATAGCATGTTCTCAATTAAAGTGTGTTTGGGAATAGTCACACATCTTAGAGGAGGCTCTGATAAATTTCTGAGGAAGGTTTCAGAGTTTTTCTTTTCTGACTTAACCAACCAAGTCTCTGCTGGCTTTTAAAGATGTTTTCTGATCCTTAGGTTTGAATGGAATTTCTTTTTGGGGTGGTTTTTTTGGGGTGGCTTACCTAATTTCTGTATTTGTGATGTTTTGCTGAAACCATAAACTTGGCTAGTGACAATATTTCCTTTAAAAAGAGTGTTGGATGTGCAGCCTGAGGTTTGTGCTTAAGCATCAATTCTTGGTTGAGAATAATACACAACAGGGTTTATTTTGTTATGTGGTAATACCCCCCTCAATAGGTTTATAAAGCATAACAAATCTCTCAGAGAGAGAGAGAAAAAAAAAAAAAAGAAGGCTGACAAAAAAGGCTTTTTTCTGTCAGAAAAGCCTTGCATAATTTTTTTACATTTATTGTAGCTCTGTGTAACCTTTCCAGGCACCCATGTCATGGAAGGCTCTGGGAGGATGCTGGTGACTGCTGTGGGGGTGAATTCTCAGACTGGCATCATCTTCACCCTGCTGGGAGCTGGGGGAGAAGAGGAGGAGAAGAAAGACAAGAAAGGTAAATCTCCCAGCACCAGGACTCTCCAGAGGAAGCTCTTGGGCTTTGTGCAGCCTGAGCTCTCCTCGGCTCTTGACAAATAAACACAATTTTTCAAACTGCCTTTTTTTTTTTTTTTTGGGACACATTTTTATCATCACATGTCACACAGAAAAACAGCAGAAGCTGTTAACCAATAAATCCATTGGATAACAAGATGTTTTTCCAGTGTGGAATTGCAGGCTCCCATTCAGTGAAATGCCAGGGAATACCTGGGCATGCTCCAGGTGCTGTGGCTTCTCGACATGAATCCATGCTCACCTAGTTTGCTAAGATTTTGTGCTTTTCTATCAGTTTATTTTTTTTTCCCCAGGAAAAATCCCCTTGGCCATGGAAATAGCATCTGTCTTGGAGCTCCAGGACTAAAATAAAGATAAGCTGTGGCTCTTTGCTAGCCCGGTTGTTTAATGCCAGTGACTGACTTGAGAGGCATTTTAATTTCTTCAGGTGTAAAGGTTGAGCTAAGAATAGTACAAGCCAAGAATGTAGCAGTAAATGTTAGCAGACAGTTTTACTTTCATGTCCTGTATCAGTTAATGAAATCAAGAAGCCTCTTTAGACTTTTCACCTTATTACAGTGTGATGTCATAAGCATTTGCTAATTTATGGGCTGCACACTAAGCAGAAACATGATTTAATGTCTGTCCTTTCCAGTTTTTCTTCTCACAGTCATGTAAATTGTTCTGCTTCCACAATTTCATTCCAAGTCTGTCCTAAGAATATTTGTCTTTCAGACATAATTAAGGGCCAATTAATGCAGTTTTTTCAGACATTTCTGCTCTTCCTAGAGATTTTCACTATTAATAAAAAAAGCAGTTAAAGCTTTACTGAACATTTTATTTGCTATCTGACGAGCAATATGATTCCACAATTTTTTGTTTCCATCATTTTTTATGAAGCTGCAGATAGGAAGGCCAAATTCAAATGGCTTTCAGGAATTACAATTTCCATTTCTGAGTATGCTCAACAAGTGGCTGCCTTTGACTCCCTGCTGCTTTGAGGAAATCCCTGTTTACTAAATGAAATGTTTATCATTTCATTTCTGCACAGAGATGCACAATAGCTGCCAGGCATGGGGAGCTCCAGGGGAACTGAAAGGAGGAAGACTGGAACTTCACAAAGCAAAATTATTTTATTCCAGAGTAGTTCTGAGCAGCACCTTGCTCTTGCTGTTGTTCAGAGCCTTTGTGAGATCTGCAGGAGAGGAGAAGCAGCTTCAGCCTCAGCCCTTGTGATGAGGAGCTGCCTGTGCTGGGTTTAACTGGGCTGGCCTCCCTAGGCTGGGCTCAGCACACTGCTGCTGCTCTCAGCTTTCACTGGGAAGAGCCTGGAAAGGCAGGAAAAGAGAAATCAGGGAGTTTTCCCCACATGGTGGCTGTAACTTACCCAAAGACAGACATTCTTACAGAGGTGTGTTAGAATTAGGATGCAGACACAGAATTTAATTGAATGTAGCTCTGTAGATATAACTATAACATATTTTTAAAAAATCCAGAATATAGAGAATTCCTCCACATTTTCTGATGCTGGTGGCAGATGGAGGCACCAACTCAAATTTAAACCTCTGGTACATAAACCTGCAGCTCTCAGAAACCCTGCCCCTTTGAGTCTGTGTGGGTGTGTGCTTTTATTTTCATTAACACTTTAAAAATCATCATGCAGGTGTGAAACAGGAGGAGGAACAGAAGCTTCCAGGTAGAGTAAGAATTGAACCTCATCCAATGTGCAAATCGGGAGGGAACTGATGATTGAAATAATCACCTTTGAATCAGTCAAGCTGAAATTAAAGAATGATTTCCAATCAACAGGATTGCTGGTGCCAAATCTTTTGGTGTGCAGGCATTGTTGGTGCTGCAAATCTTCCCGTTCAGCTGGAATAATCAGTAATTCTCCAGAAGTAAATTGCAAAGTCTTTAAGGTGGAATACTTGATTTGCTGTGAGCAGCTCACGCTGTGCTGGTTGGGGTGGGATCCAAACGGAATAAAGAACAAGCACGAGTCACCAAAACAGTTTAAGTCGTTGCCACCACAGTAATCAAATTTGCAATTGAAATTTTCCTGAATGCAGTTGCACAGGGTGTGTTTTTAAATCCTGGGAGCTGTTTATTTTCTTCTCCCAATTTGCCATTTGTAAATAAAATCAGCCCATTCTTCTGCAGTACCAACCCAGTGCAGCAGGAAGTAATCCCTGTAGGAGAGTCTCAGTCAGGATTCATGGCAGGACTTGGTTCTATTGTGAATTAAACACCAGAAACAAAACAAAACATATTTTATCTATTATTTGCAGAGACTAATTTTATTGAACTTTACTATTAAAAACATAGTGAAATGATAAAACCTTCTTCAAGCTTTTCACCTTCCTGTTAGGAAAGATTTCTTGTCCAGTTTTCTCCAACATGTGGATAATTGCTGAAAAGAAAAAGAGAATTTTCTTTTCTGGTTCTTCTTTCATGTCTCCACAAACCAGGAAATATGTAATGCACATTACCTGGATTTAAAACAACCCATTATTCTCCTCACGATTATATTTGCCTTTTCTATATAAAATATAGGAAAATTCCATGTTTCTACTCAGCTCAATGTGCATTTTTCCTGGGTGATGGCAGGACATGGATTGAGCCCTGTTAGACTGGGATGCATTAGTGATGATAAATCATAAAGTGCAAAATTATTTCAAACATAAAATATGTTTAAATAATATGTTTTTACCATTTTACTATGTAGAAGTAGGTACAGATAGAGATACAATGCATTTTTAAATGTGAATTATAAAGCTACCCATGCATTGTGTAAGTTAGCTCCAAAGGAAATATTTCAACCACTTAAAAATGCATAAATTTCATTAAAGTACAAGAAATAAGACATAAAAGGACTAAAGCAATGTACACAGGACTGTGTTCAGTCAGTTCTCACCAAATCCTTTAACTTTGCTAAATGTGTTTCATATTTATTTATCTATTATTATTATTATTATTACTATTGTTATTATTATTTGAGTTTTCCACTTACTTTGTGACACCTCCCCAATGCCACATTGCTTTGGAAATTTGTGTTAATTAATTTCAAACTCTTTGATTTTGGGAGCAAACAAAGCCATGGAGGCTTTTGGCTCTGTCACGTGCATTCGTTCGCGTTGTTGTTATTATTTATTCATTATTTGTTGCTTTCTTTCTGTGTTTTTTTTTTGTTTGTTTCTTGTTTTTATTTTTTTTTATCCATTATTGCTCAGTAGATTCTTCCCATCCCTCCTCCCACCATCCTCCAGCCACAGATGGTGCAGCAGGTGCAAATGCCACTGATAATGCAAATGCCAGCTTAGTCAATGGTACGTCACAACCCCCGGCTTGTCTGATTTGATGGATTTCTCTCCTGACTGTGTCAAACTCCCTCTCCCCTGGCTGACCCACACAGATGTTGTGTGTGACTGCACTCTGAGAGATCCTGCTCCACACTCTCTGCCACAGGGATGCTGCAGCTTTATTCCCACTGAACTCAGCCTGGCACAGTTTGGAATTGTGCTCTGTTTGCCATCAAACTGCAGCTAAAGGAGCTGATAAATCAGGCCACTTTCAAAACTTCTGGGTAGATTGACCTGAAGTTTTATTATAAAGTGTCACTGTTCAGCCTAGGTCTGGAGAGTAGCACCATGACAAAGGGATGCTCTCTGCTTCTCCTCTTTTCCACTCACAATTCCTCACACAGTTCTGAGAGGGCTGGGATCAGGGATCTGCCTCCATTTCAACCAACACTCTCTTAGCAACAACTTCTGCTGTTTTCAGCATCTGTTTCAGGGGGCACTGAGGAGTGTTTTGGATATTTGTGTGAGCCCTCAGTGATCTCCTTCAGAGCCTGCCTGGTTAACTAAGCCCAAACCAAACCATTCCTGCAGGCAGTTTGATGGTGTCCCTGTACAGCTCCTGACCTCGCTAGTTAGCACACAGATATTTCAGTGTCTCTCCTAACAGTCAAATTCCAGTGTTAAATTGGATTGAATAGGTCAATATTAGTGTAGGCATCAGCTGTATTTTGCTGCTAATCAGATACATGAGCCTTTGTTTACCAAGCAACCTTCCCCTCCTGTGCAGTGCCAAAAATACCAAGTAGTCATTCCACTTTTCATCATGTTGGTGAAAGAAGATTTTTTTCCATGCAGGTTGCATTTCACATGAGAAATGAGAGTTTCTGACAGCAATATCAAGTGCTAAACAAGGGTCAGGATTTGCTGCTGTAGGATCTTATTTAAAACAGTGACACAGGAAATCTTTGAATCTATCTTCAAATTATTTAAAAGAAACATATAAGCAGATTTAAAACCCATGCTGGAAAACTAGGATTTACAATCCCTACATCTCCTTGCATGGCAGGGACCTCCATCATCCTGGCTCCAGATTCCTTAGAGACCAAGAACCAGGGAATGAATTATCAGTGTTTTATTCTGCATTGCTGTGGGGGTGCTGAGGTCCTGGCACAGAGCAGCTGTGGCTGCCCCTGCATCCCTGGCAGTGCCCAAGGCCAGGTTGGACATTGAGGCTGGAGCAGCTGGGACAGTGGAAAATGTCCCTGCCATGGCTGGGGTGGCACTGGGGGGGCTTTAAGGTTTGTTCTAACTCAAACCATTCAGTGAGTGATAATTCCATTTTGGTGAGTGTAAAACAAAGAAATAAACTGCCCTGCATCCCCCCGATCCTCAGCTCATCCCTGGCAGCTGCAGAGGAGGGATGGGAGCAGAGTCCAGCCCTGGCTGCTGCTGCTGCTCAGCCTGGGCTCTGCCTGCTCCATCCCTGCTGGGCTGGGCTTAATGCTGAGCTTAATGAGGAAATTGACTTCCAGGGGATATTAGATCAGTGTCGGAATTAGGGATGTGATTTTCCATCATGCTCTCCCCAGTCAGGAACACAGTCAGTGTCCATGTTTATCCTGGAGCTCACAGATACAAACTCAGGGCTTTGCAGTGTGCAGTGAATTTTTGGTGCAGTTAAGGAAGTTTTGGATTTCAGCTCCTCTGAGATGATAATATTCAGTAATTCTGCTGGTCCTGGGTCAATGTGGGCAGGAGAGGCTTTCCAGAATTCAGCTGCTCAGGAGACAACTCACACAGGCACACTCAGGTCTGAGTGCTTTGGAATTAGCTGGGAAATTCCAGATTTCTGGTAATTTCTCACTTAGCACTGCTGGTGAGCTAAACACTTAAAATGTAGATATGGTTTGGAGGGGAGAAAGGAAGGAGAGGATAAATTACAAATTCATCTACATACTCCTTTGGTCTGGATGAAATGAATATTTTCTTAAAGTCTGAAAATTCTACCTGAGTTGAAACAAGAATTTTACCTAAAGTCTAATACCTTTCTGTAGAAAATATCTTTAAAAAAGAAAAGAATAATTATATACTTGAATAGGTAGCAAGCTCAGGAAATGCTGTTGCTTGAAAATCAACCAATTACATTTCAGATAAAGTATTTTTATTCTTAATTGTCAATACACAATTGACACAAAAGAAAAAGGTTTTTTTTTCAGCCAGTGAGCCTGTAGTGATAAATTAATTTACTTTGTGACCCAGCCTGTGTATTATGTGCTGTACCAAAGGAACTCTTATCAATTCCATTGATTTTTAGGAGCTGAGATAAAAATAGAGAATTGTTGCTGATCTCATTGTCAGAACTATGGACAATATGTTCAGTTTTTGAAAGGTTGCAAGTTAAGGCCATAAACAGAGCAGACAATTTTGCAGAAAGGTAGTAATTCAGGAAAATTCATCTCATTCCAAAGTATTATATTTAGTAAAGGTAATTTTAAAAAATGAAAATCAGGGAAGCAGCAATCACTGTTTACAGCTTGTTTACCCCAAATTTGATTTCCTTCTAGTAGCTCAAATTACCCCAAATTTGATTTCCTTCCAGTAGAGCACTGCCCCCTCAGGATTTCCAGGGTGGCTTGTTGGGGGTTTTTTGGGCATTTGTAACCTAGAGAATTTGCTACTTAAATGTGTGTTCAGAAAATATAGAAAATATAGAAAATGTAGAAAATACAGAAAATATAGAAATGTCTTACCAGACTCAGAGAAATTTCTGCTGCAATATTTTACATCTACAGCTAATCCCAGTGTAGGTACTGAGCTACTTCAGCTCCTGCAAAGCAATTTGCAGTTTGGACTTTAAAAGAAAAATTATTTTTCTATTTTAATACATTTTTATTTACATTTTAATATATTTCTGAAATTACTCATTGAATGCATAGAAGAATTATCTAAAAATTCCTTTTTAATAGAGTGGTTCCCTCTCAGCACTTGGAACAAAATTCCATTATTTTCTTTGATTGATTCCAAGAACTTTTTCCAATTAGAAATAATTTCCAAACGAGGGAAATAATTTCTAAAATAGTGATAGGGCTTTGTTATTCTGTGTCATTGGCTCTTCCTTAAGGGCTGCAGCAGGTAAAGAGGAGGGAATTTCTTGGGAATTTTATTTGGTGAAGTCTATGACTTTTATAGGAAGAATTTAGTCAGTAAAAGTACCATGAGTCCTTTCCAAAATACAGGAATTGTAGTGAGGCAAAAGCATGTGAAAAATATTTATATTTAAATTCAGAACTTTCCAATCAGCTGCAGAATGCAGGTGCTGTTAGAAATGTTATTCTAAACTTTCTGATTTTTCATCCTTGCTTAGAAAAGGGATAAACTCAGATGGATTTCTCCAGCCCAAACAACATTTATTTTATTTATTATTCCAAACAGAAAAGAAGAAAATATTTTCAGAATTATGTGAAAAATATTCTATTTTAAAAGAATTATTTCACATTTTACTAACAAAATATGAATAGATACTCATCCTTTTGGTGATTCTAACCAATGCAGCAAGGAGCAGAGGATGAGGGAATTTGTGCCTGGAAGGAGGAAGGATCTCTCAGCAGTGGTGATTCTCTCACCTTTCTTTCTGCCTTCATTTCCTTGCTCATATTTTATAGCAAAGTGCAGCCTTAAAATTATTTGGCACAGAATATAAATCATTTTCAGCTTCCTTTTCTTTATCTTGATTACCCAAATTACCTTTTCTCTGTTATTCTGTCTAAATAACTGAACTGTAACTCCCTGTGATGACTTCCCCCTCTCAATAACCTGAATGCAATAATTAGGAATATAAAGAATGTATTTTTTTAACTATCAGAGTTTCAACTGTTGTTAATGATTGTTTGTGTTGTGTACTGCTATTTTCAGGTAGCCAGTCAATTGTTAGTGTAATTTATTATGCTAATTATGCCATTAAATAGCAAATACATGTCCTAAAAGTACATATTTTAATTTACAAAGCAAAATAATCTCTGTGATGTGTTTGCCAGTTGGGACAGTCACGTTTGGGTTTTGTTGGTGATTTTTATCTTTTTGAAAGTTGAATAATGTTCAATTTTTTGCCATCCAAGGTTTGGAATTGCACTCAGCCAAAGGATCTCTAGTGCAGGAAATGGAGCAGACTGCCTGCTCTAAATTAATGCCTTCCAGTTCTTAGGGAAGGCTGCATGCTCCAGCCAGAAATCCGAATCTCCAGAGATATTTTATGTCTTCCAGTAACTTTATTAAAAGCCCTTCTAAGAAAAACAGCCACCAGGCAGGTATTAGTCCAACTGTGCCCCACAGGCAGAGGTTTTCTAGGGAATTTCACTGGGAAAATGAGCTGGTTTTGCTCAGGTTCATGCATTCATCCCTAGAGCAGAGTGTAGAGCTCTGGAAGGTGGATTCTGAATTTTTACAAGTCCTGTTACTGCCAGAGTGGGAATAGAATTGGAAATATGGACAAGCAGCTGATGGTCAGTGGTTTGCTGCAGTAATTCCCCTGAGCTCTGAGGTGATTTCAGGCCATGAGATGTCCTTTCCCTGGCTCTGCTTCTGGGCTTTGGAACTTCCCAGTGGGACACTGGGGCTATTGCTGACAAATCCAGGAGTGAGCTGGGAACTTTTGCTCTCCCACTTAGTGCAAAGACCAACATGCAAGAGATGCATCTTAGCTTTTCCATTTTGTTATTATTTATTCACAGCAGAGTGAGAAAACGAATCCACATAGCAGTCAGAAGAACAAGATGTACTTGCTGGCACATTTTTTAATAAATTCTGATTATATTTCTTATTAGAATGTGTCAACAATCCCGTAATGGTGTTTTAACTTAATTTTCCTTAGCATTATTTTTTACTGTCCATTTTACATAACTACCAAAAGACATTGTCATCCATCCTGAAATAATATTTGTTGTAGTCTTTGCCATAAATTCATATAATTACTGTGAAAGTTTTGTAAGGGATCCCACTAAGAAATTTTGCATACATTCGAAAATATTTAGTTGCTATTCTGGATACCAAAGTTTTCTATGTGATTTGTCCATTTTGCCATTTTTATCTCATACACACTTTCAAATGACATTTCCAGTTAAAAAAGGCACAAAGGAATAAGGACCTTGCTGTGGTAAAACTGTTTGTGGATAAAATGTCAAGCTGGAAATTAAAGAGGCCCTAAGTAAATCTATGTTCAGGATAAATCTGAATTTAGGTCACCTGGCACTTGTATTTCCAAAAGAAATTTGCTGGAAAGTACAACCAAGTGAGGAAGACGTAATTTAAAAAGCTGATGTGCATTTTTATTTATTTATTTATTTAGATTTATTTACACTACTGTTTCTCTTTTTTCTCAATTTGGTAACATGATTAATTTATTTCTGGAATACATTAAGAAAGTCATACTCTATACTGGTGTGTGCCAGAGTTTTTAAGTCCCAGCCCTCTGAAACATCAGCTCAGGAATATTATTCTAATTCATCTTTCCACCAGATCCACTTTATTAGTTTCCCCCTCTGCAGATTTATGCAGATTCCTCAAAAATATTTATGATTGAAGGTGTACCAGCCTGAGCTTGGCTGGATTCCTTGGATGTGCCCAGCTGGGCTGGTCCCTCAGGAGTGCAGGTGTGAGGCAGGGGAGGTGCCCAGGTGCCCGTGATGTGCTCGTGGCTTTGTCTCCATTGATATAAAATCCCATTTTCGTCTTCTGTCTCGGCTGAAGGTTGTTTACTGTCTGTTGTCTGTTGGAATTTCTCATCATTTAGGCAAGATGCAGGATGGGAATATGGAGAACAACCAGAACAAAGGTAATGTTCTTTCCTGTTCAGGAGGTTGTGGATTGCATTGTTAGCATGTAGTTCAGTGCTGTCCCAAAGTGCAGTGAGAACTGTGATCTGTGCTGTGTGTGGAACTGGCCCTGATTGTTCATGCGGAATGTCCAAAACAGCCCCAACCAACCAACCCAAAACCCAGCAGAGAGAATGTAACTTCCACCAGCTGCAGAGATTTAGGAGAGGAGTGATTGTAACGAACCATTTATAGATGTTGCTTTCATCTCACAAAGCTCATTTGAATTAATTTTTCCTGTGTAAGTTGTGTATCCTGTGTACTGTTAGTGATTTTCCAGCCCAGTTTTTTTATGTCTCATCATCTCTGGTGTCTGATGGCATTGTCTGGACATCTCTTCATTTGCAGGGAAAAGGCAAGGCAATAAAAAAAGGAAACCTTTAAGCCAAGGTGTTATCTAGCAGTGTAAAAGCCTTTTATAAGGATAAACAACAGGAAGATTGAGAGGCATAGAAGTTGCTTATTTAATGCACAATGTCAGGGAGAAATTGGAATCAATATTTTGCTTTCTCTGAAGCAAAGTCATGGTTCTCTTTTCATTATAAGACACAGCTCTCAAGAGTTCTTTGGGTTATACCAAATGAAACGATAATTTTCTCTTCTCAGATAATATTGAACATTGCAAAGGTGATGGCTCAGAAACTGAATAAAGAAACTCAGTGGTTCATGGTACAGAAGTGCCAAATAAAATGCTATTAAATAATAAGCATTCAGGCTAGGTAGATAAATTAGATTTCTGGGTCAAACAAGCATGGTTTTGTACAATCTCTTCATGAAAGCAAAGCTGTTTCATCTCATCCTATTTTATTTATTGTGCTCAGTGCAAACCAGCCACATGCACATCTATCCACTGCAATGTCATTGCTCTCAGAAACATGTGAAAAATAAAGCTTCCTTCTGTTGGCATTCTGGCAGGAAAGGAGGGATCAGCCCTGAAACCCTGTGTGGTTTTTGGGGGAATGGTGATGCCACCTCCACCAGACCCAAGGGCTGAGTTACTCCATCATGGAATGCTGAGGAAGTTTTATAACCCAGGGATTTTCTGGAACAGTCCAAGGCAGAGTGAGGTGTGCCGGTCACCGAGGTGCCCCTGCAGCCCAGGGAGGTGACACATGGGCCATCTGTGCAGCCACATTGCCTTCAAAATGTCTGAGTTGGAAATATGGTTATGAGGGGGCGTTGCATTCTAAGAGACATCCCAAAATTCAGAGAAACACGGATCTGCCAGAGCACCTGAGCTCTGCTGTTCCAGGGAATCCTGCAGTGCTGATGCTGTCACCTGCCAAGTCACCTGCAAGACATTCAGTGACATAAATGTGTATGGCCCAGAGCGTCCTGGGTGGGGGTAGGAACGAGGGATAAACCCAACCCATGGTTTTCCAGCCTAATGCCCAGGAGTGCTGAGGGATGTGCTGGCACAGCTGTGCCCTGCAGAGCCCCACTGCTGGCACAGCAGCCGAGGGTGTCCTGGCAGGGATGGTCCCAGCCAGCCCCTGTGGTGCTGGCTGCATTCAGGGGGATGAGATGGAGAAAGGGAAGGGAGGAAGCTCTGGAGTAACAGTTTTGTTCTGGTTATCAGCCAAGCAGCAGGATGGGGCTGCTGCCATGGAGATGCAGCCACTGAAGAGCGCAGAAGGGGGAGAGGGAGACGACAAGGACAAGAAGAAATCCAACATGCACAAGAAAGAGAAATCCGTCCTTCAGGGAAAGCTGACCAAGCTGGCAGTGCAGATTGGCAAAGCAGGTATGGCTGGGTGACACCAAACCACAAAGAGCTGGACAGCAAATGGTTCTGAAAGGGGACAGGCCCTTTCTAACTGCAAAATTTGGAATTGGGTCATCACAAAGCTGTTCTAAGGAGAGTATGTGGTGCTGAAGATCTTTTATTCTCCTAAAAATCAGCTTTGACTGTCAAGGAGCTTTGGGCAACTTGGATTGTAATGAATATTTGAATTAAAATGAAATGCAACTTTTCTCAGAGTTAATATTCCCAAGTGCAGTAATTATGTATTTAATTTCCTCTCCCCTCAGAACTTTGGAGTACACAGTTTCAGAATCTCTAATACCATCTCAAAATATCACTCACACGGTATTTCCCTCTCATGGATTCTGAAATAATTCTGTTCTCCCCAAATATCCATGTTCCTGCTTTCTCCCCAAGCACAACACATCTTCTGACTCCTGTATCCAGAACCATCTGGTGCAGGAAGCAGCATTCTCCAACATGTAGGTACAGAGTGGAAATCTTCCACAAGGGCCTAGAGTTCCTTAGATTTATTTTTCTTGTGGACTTAAAGAGATTTTGATCTCAGCTCCTTGGTTGAGGCCCTGCAAGATCCTTTTACTTCTGTTCTGCCTCCCTCAGCCTTCATCCCCAGTCTGGTTTTTCCCCTTCCCATCCCTTTGAAAGTTTGAGCACAGGAGTTGATCCCATAACGCCCTGATGCCAATTCCCTTTGCCTGAACAGAGTCTGGGATAATCACCCCTGATATCCAATTTAATGCCTTGCCCAGTTCATATTCCTGCAGCTTCTCTCCTTTGTTTCCCCTGATGATTAATTCCTTGGATTATTTAAATACCTTTCTGCACTGCCTCGACTTCTGCCCTCTTTGGCATTTTGGCAGGCACGTGAACATTACCCTTAAAGCAATTGTGCAGGGGTTTCTGACCAGAATGTGGAAAGAAACAGGAATTAAATTAATTAATCATTGCCTCATTTGGTTTTCCTTTGGCTTTGAGCAATCTGTGGGGATGTCTTGCGTTGTCAGGAGTATTTGCCTGTACAATATTTTAATGGGTTTTCCTTTATCCTCTGGCACAGAATGATCTCCCTGACTCATCTGTTTCCTGTCAACCTTAGCATCCTTCAGCTTTACCAATTTTTTTTAAAACTGCAGTCAGGACATGATATTCACAGCATTCTTCTACTCTGTGATCTCATTAGGGAAAAATTAATTTATTCCAAAATGCAGGTTTAAATGCTTCACACAAACTTGCCAGACAGGGCTGCCCAGAGCAAGGCAAAGCTGGGGCTATAATGGAAATTTTATTTGTATACTCAAACTCAGGGACAAAACTGTGGAGCAGGACTGCTATCCCAGCAGCCTGTGCTATGGGAGAGTGGATGGAATGCTTGGGATATTTTGTCAATTCTGTGAAGTATTTATTGGTGTTTCTGTCTCTTTGGAACCTCTGCTCATGAAAATGCACACTCTGCAGATGTTCCTTTGAAAAGGGACACTTTGGAAACAGCAGTGTTAGTCACATTTTAAACACACCCAGTGAAAAGCTGTCCTGTGGGTAATTCTGCATTATTGTCTCTTTATATTCACCCAGACACATCTGTAGGGCTTTTCTACAGTATTTCATACAGAAACATAAACTATGGGACACTCCTCTGCTCAAGCCTCTAAAGACATACTGATTTAGAAGAAAGGTGTTTAAATATGGATAGACAAGTAATTTGTAAAAGGTGGGGGTTAAGAGGACAGATAAATGTTGTACCAGGCAAAGTAATGTGCTAAATTGAATAAACGTAGCTTAAGTGACAGCAGAACTCCTGCACTGCCTGGGAAGCTTTAAAGGCAGCAGTAAGTGCTTCAAAATGAATTCCCTAGAAGTTCTTGTGCACTGGAATATATGATTGCTGTAAATATATTATGGCAAGGTTTTTTCTTCATTGTCCGGTTTATCATTGTTATTAGGACTGGTGAAAAATATCACAAAGAAAAAAATAATTTCCTATCAAACCCCGATTTCTAGTAGCTTGTGTTCTCAGTGGTGTTTGGGTTTATGGTAACTGGTGATCTCTCCTCCCAGGTCTGGTGATGTCTGCCATCACTGTCATCATCTTGGTACTGTATTTTGCCATTGACACCTTTGTGGTCAACAAGAAGCAGTGGTTGCCTGAGTGCACTCCTGTCTACGTTCAGTATTTTGTTAAATTCTTCATTATTGGTGTTACTGTGCTCGTGGTTGCTGTTCCTGAGGGACTCCCACTTGCTGTCACTATTTCTCTGGCTTATTCTGTGAAGGTAAGAGACATTCAAAATAATCCAGGGAGAAAAGGTCTGTTTGCTTGAGTTCTCTGCTGAGTTGGTCCTCAGGTTTTATCAGATGAGATGAAAAATGGTCTGAAAGTGATGTGCTCAAGATGCTCATGAAATTGCTTTAAAGAAAACTTATTTTGAAAATATTTCCAACAAAAATGCAAATCCTTCTAACACATCTCCTTTAAACTGCACAGTGCAGGAACATGAAGCAGTAGAAATACCTACTTAATTTCCAAGGAACCAGGAATTTATTGAGCAGAATGTACTCTGAAAATAGTCCAGTCTTTTGATACAGAATAATTTTGTATTCAAATTTTCTTGTGCAATTGTAAAAAGTTTTGACAAGAATTTGAAGTCTTCAGGAACACTTCTCAGAGAAATTGGAGTTTCTCAAAGAAATTAAGAATTTCACTGAAGCTTTCATGTACTTTTCTTAAATGCAGTTGCAGTTCTTTGAAGTCAATGTAAATGGTTCCATTAGGAAATTAAAGAGGATTAACATCCTGGACTTGGGGATTACTGGAACAATTTAATCAGATGATTTAAACATTCTGGGAATCCTACATGAGAATGGTGTAAAGTTTATTTCCATTTGGCACGTAAACAAATTAACTTAGGAAGTTAAGGAAAAGTTTAGGAAGGAACCTCTTGGCTTCTATGTAGCCAAATATTTAGGAATTATAAGGAAATTATTAGGAAAGAAGAGCAAGTCTCAAAATGGGGTTTTGCTAATAAAGAATGTGGATGCTTTGAAAACATTTTCTTTCTCCTGATGTCCTTCCTCTGTCCTTCCTTTTTCTTTTCCCTTTCTCTTTCCCATTCCCCAAAATGTGTGGTCCATCTGTGTGCTGCCAGATAATATCCTGGCATGTTATCAGTGTTAACAAAAGTGTTAAGCAAGTATTGAGAAAAAGCAGTGTTAAGAAAAAACCCCAACTGTTTGCTGTAACGATAATGTTTAAAAACGCTGCTATCTCTGGTTCCTTTAGCTCATCTTTGCTGTTCCAGCTATTCCTTAAAATGCAAACCTACTGCAGGAGAAGGATGCAGCTCTTTTAGTGGGGTTTAGTGGGGTTTTTGGCCCCCACGAAAGTTCTGGTCTAGAGAACGTCGCGTTCTGCTCGGTGAGACCGACCATGCGCGGCTTTGTCAACGCCAGCCGCCAAGGCTTTCTGACTTGGCTTTTGGTGGCTCTCCCCCCAGAAAATGATGAGGGACAACAACCTGGTGAGGCACCTGGATGCCTGCGAGACCATGGGCAACGCCACGGCCATCTGCTCGGACAAGACGGGCACGCTGACCACCAACCGCATGACCGTGGTGCAGGCCTACGTGGGCGACGTGCACTACAAGGAGATCCCCGACCCCGACTCCATCCCTGCCAAAACCATGGAGCTGCTGGTCAATGCCATTGCTATCAACAGTGCTTACACCACAAAAATCCTGGTGAGTACGTGGCCTTTGCTTTGGGCAGTGAAGTGGGGCCTGGCAGAATGAGGTGTCATTTTTGTGTATTTTTTTTTTGAGAAGTGTTAATTCCTTAATGTCTTGTTGTTGATTATGAAGCATTAACTTCATAATGAATTCAACATGACTGTTGGCATCCTCAAAATGGGAACAGGTGCTCTAAAAACTGCTTATTTTATTGTATTTTTCAAGGACAGGGATTTGTTTAAGAGTACAAGACCATGAGACATTTAAAAAACTCCTGCTGTCACTAGATTGGGGTGGCCCCGTTGTGGTGCAGATAAATTTGGGAACACAAATGTGTGGTAACACATCTGGTATTCACTCAGCCTTCAGATGTGCAAAATGATCTTTGTGTGTCTAAGAAATTTCAATTCATGCTCCAAGAACACAAATTGGATTGGTTAAATAAGCAAACGGCCTTTATTCATTCTGGTTTCAAGTGAGTTACATCCTGAAGTATTTTATTCACTCTGTACTGGAGGCCAGCATGGAAATACCCTGTTTGCTTGTGGCATTGGATTCTTCTGTACAGAGCTAATTAAGAGGCTGAATTTTTTTGCAGTTCCAATAGATTTGTTCTTTGAAAGGTCAAGCTGAATGTTAACATTGCTGGACAAATAGATTTTTTTTCTTTTTAGTTTATGAATATATGTATTGTCCTTTTTATAGGTCTGTGCTGAGCTGCAGAATAAAGTCAGGCATGTACTTCATGTTTGTTTTAAAAGAGGTCCTTTAAAACACAATCAGAGAAAACAAATACTGTGTGATACCTCAGAGTGGATATTTCATGGCAGCAGCTCCTTGAATTTCCTTTGTGCACTTCTAAAGCAGCAAGAGCAGTTTGCTGTTGCTGGGTAATTCCTGCTCTCACAAATCAATGTCAGATTTGATTGCTGGGGAGAGGAGAATACTCCTTGGTTATTTAAATGTTGGTACAGCCTAAGGCAGCTTAGGTGCTTCCTCCTGGAGAATGAAACCCCTGAATGCCCAGGATGAAGACAAGGCACAGAGTGTGACTTTGAGAAGGCTTTGGAGAATTCTCCTCATTCCCAGGGAGCAGCAGGGAATTGCTTGGGTTTTCAGTCAGGTGTGGCTGGCAGAGGCTTGGACAGAGTTTTATATTTTTCTGTTCATTTGGACATCAAAGCTGGAGATCAAAGTGTTTCTGCTCAGCTTCTACACCAGATCACCCACTCTGAACCCCAGAGCAAATGGGAAATCACCAGACTTTCCCCACCTGCAATATTAGGTTTAATAATCTGTCTTTTTCTTGTGGTTTACTAGCTCTGGTCAATACTAGCTCTAAAATGGTCTTAATACAATTTCAGTTATTTTTTCTTACTCTGACTTGGTTTCATTGCTCCTTGTTGGAATTAGTTCTCTGTATTAAAAGAGTCAATATTTCACCATTTCAGTGCTTTTTCAGCTTTGCACAGAGCCTGATTCTAAACTGGTAAAGGGGTAAAATCCTCTGGATGCAGATCAGTGACTGCTTGAACTCATCTGTTTAAAATTAATGGTGATCTTTTAGGTCTTATGAGCTAAAGCTTTGCAATCTGGACTCCACAAGAGCCACAACTCCAACCTCAGGGGATTTCATTTTATTCACAGTTTATATCAAGCTGAAGCTGAACTTTGAGATACAAGATATTGTTCTGTAGCCCATTTTGCATCTCAAATAAATGCAGTAAAAAATACCTGAGGGAGTTGTTTCCAGGATAAATATACAGAATTATTTTCCTTCCTGCTAATACAGAATGCACGCTCGTGCACTCGTTCTTAGAGCATGTTTAATCAAATTGTGAATATCAGCTGAAACCCAAAGGGCATTGTAAGGCTTCTGCTGCCAAGACTGAGTTTTGCATATTCTATTTTTAGCTCTCCAGCTACGTGTGTGCTGTAAATTGCTCTTTGTGTGAACTTCTGTTCAGAGGGATCACATATGGGACCATAAAATTAGTCAAGATGCTGTGCTGAATGAGAAATATTCCCTCTTGCATTGTCTTTTGATTAAGGGGCAATTGAACCATTGATAAAAATATAAAAAGGGAATAATATCAGTGCTTGGCATAAAAGATTTGAATTTCCCTGAGAAATTAAACACAAATTATTCCAACTGAACAATAGCATCATTAAATATAGCTCTTTTTACTGCTTTCCAAGATTAAGTTGCTGGGTGAGCTGATTTTGCATCCCTTTAGCTTCAGAACAACTTTTCTGCTGTTTGTGTGAAGCTGTTCTCCAGCAAACCTTTCTGCTCATTATTCCTGTTTCCACATGGAAATAAAATCAGGCTTAGCACATTTTTGCCTGTGAGCTGTGCTGGGGACTGCAAAGACTCCCACTCTGAGAGCAAAGTCTGCATTTTGGGAATGCTTTGATGGCCCTTGGAGCTGGAGCAGATTGATCTTGCACATCAAGGACAGTGATGAAACACAGACTCCAAACACCAAAACCACAGATTGGAACTTTTCTGTGCAGCTCTCGCTTTCATAATCCCAGTTTTAATTAGAAAGGTTTTTCTTCTTTTCATTTCCTGGCTGGGTGTGATTCCTGCTGGCTGGGTGTGAGGTGCCTGATTAAGAAGACACCACAATTAGGGTTTAGATGAGGGATTTTCAGCACCAGTGGAAAAGTCCCAGCTGGAGATGTTACTGTGAGCATCTAACACCAACTTTTTATTTGCTGCTGGATGGGTGCTGAGGGATTAAAGGCTCCTTTTGCCTGTGCTGGGTGAATATCTGGAATTCCAGGAGGAGTTTTTAGTGCTGCTCTGGCTGTGGTTTGGTGCATTTGCACAGATTGGTGGCAAACCTGGAACCAAAGGAAGAGATGTCACAGGAAAGCACAAAACATTCACTCCCTTCCATATTCACTCCCTTTTCCCAGAGGAAAGAAAATAAAAATATGTTGGTCTGTATGTTAGTAAATACTCATCAAGTTATGAATGTGAGCTGGGAATGCTTTTGGGACAAAAAGGATGTTGGATAAAGCCTAAAGGAGAAAATGAAATGAAACACAAAGAGTACAGACAATTTTATTGCAGCTGAAAGGCAGAGCAGGTAGATAATAATATATCAGACACTCATAATATAGAGAAGCCAAAAGAAACAATGACATTCTACAAAAGGGAAATGGTGAAAGGATGGAAAATAAGATTTTAGCACAACAGCTGCTCTTTAGGAATTGATGCAAATCTATTGCTGGTAGTGGGAACATGGATGGGGTAGCCTGGTGAAAGTTCTTTTTATTTGGGAGAATATATTTGCATCCCAAGCAAGAACTGCTCTCTGATTGTTGGGAGACACAATGTTCCTGTCAGGAACAGCCTTTGAGAAGGTGTGCAAAGTGCAGAATATGCTTCTTTCTTTGAGATTTATTTCTTTTTTATTCAAAGACTGAATTTTATTCCTCAAATGCTTGAATTAATCTTGACTTTAAAAAATTTGTTTAATCAGATAAAAAAAATTGTCTCAATAATTACATATATATAATATTTAGCCAGCAGAAAATTCCTGCCATTTCCTTTTACCATTCATAATTCAAACAACTTCAATATAGAAAGGTCTTCTTAAAAAAAAAAAAATCTTTAAACTGTTGTGGGGAATATGGATATTTGGAAGTTTCCTACCAAATAATTTTGAAACTTGAGGTGTAGTAGGTATGTTTATGGATTTCTCCATACATTCCCCCACATTAATCTGTAAAGTTATTAGAGATGGAAAGGAGGATTGAAATGTTAATTATTTTAGCTGTGGTTGCTTGTGGCTCCCTAATTCTCATCTGACAGAGAATAGACCTTTCCTTTATTTATCTACCTTGATTTATAGATATTTTTTTAAAATTGTGTCTCTGTATTTATTTGAAGCTTTGCTTTGCAAATGGAAAGGAAGAAGGAGACCCTGACTGTTAAGGAAAGGGTTTTTAAATTTCATTTTTACAAAAGCTCAATCCCCAACGGATGAGATTAGGCCACACCTCTCAAGAGAAAATCAGGGAATTTCTGTGGCCTGAGGCTACAGCAGCAGAGCAGTGTGCCAAAGGCACTCTCTTAAATGAAACTGCTGTTATCTGTCACTAGAATTCCCTTTTTTATTCCAAGGAGAACCATAAGGAAACAGCTTTTGACCTCCAAACTGCCTTCGTGAGTTATTTTGGCATATGGAATTGCAAAGATATTTTTACTCTCAGGTATGGTTTGCTTAGAACCTATTCTCAAGCCCTTTGTTTCTTGTGTTAAAGTACAGATGATTTTCCCATTTATTTTTGCTGCACATGAAGGTTCAAGCCATCTCTTATTTCATCCACCTTAGTTCCCCCATTGCTGCTAAAAATGAGTCAAATAAATACTTTAAACAACCTTCCAGACACAAAATATGAGGACAGAAATGGGCATAGAAGTGGTAAAAAAAAAAAAAAAAAAAAAGTATAGGTTGAGGAAAGCTTTCATTTATGATAATTTAAATGACAACAGATTAACTGGCACGGCTTAAATCCTGTTTATTCCTTCTGTATTTCCCTGCCACTGACATCAATGCACAGGTGGCAGCTCCAGCTGTTGATGTGAAGTTTTTGGAAAAGATCAGTCATTTATCATTTATCTGCCATTTATCATTTATCAGTCATTTATCAGGGGGCAGGGGCCAGTCCAGGCTGAGCTGCCTGTGCCAGAGCTTTGGGAGCAAAAGAAATGATGGGAAAAGGAGTGAGAACCCCAAAAACAGAGCTGCAGGGCAAACTGCAGGGAAAGGAAAAAGGAAAAGAAGGCAAAAGGAAAGGAAAAAGGAAAAAGGAAAAGGGAAAGGAGAAAGGAAAAGGGGAAAGGAAAAAGGAAAGGGGAAAGGAAAAAGNAGGAGAGGAAGGGGAAAGGAAAAGGGAAAGGAAAAAGGAAAGGGGAAGGGAGAAAGGAAAAGGGAAAGGGGAAAGGGGAGGGAAGGATAAAGGAAAAAGGAGAGGAAAGGAAAAAGGAGAGGAAGGGGAAAGGAAAAGGGAAAGGAAAAAGGAAAGGGGAAGGGAGAAAGGAAAAGGGAAAGGGGAAAGGGGAGGGAAGGATAAAGGAAAAAGGAGAGGAAAGGAAAAAGGAGAGGAAGGGGAAAGGAAAGGAAAAAGAAAAGGAAAAAGAAAAGGAAAGGAAAGGCAATTTCAGGAAAGGAAAGGCAATTTCAGGAAAGGAAAGGCAAGGCAAGGCTCCTTCAGAATTGGCAGCAGGAGATTGGATGAGCTCTCCACACTGTGCTCCCCTGTTTCCAGTGTGGTTTATCCTGTTCATCTGCACCATGTGTGCTCCAAACCCCAAGCTCTGTCCACAGGGAGCTTTGCAGTGCTAGTGTTGGTACAGAGGGCCTGGAGGGAATTTTGGTGACAATTCATCCTTCACAACGTTTGTTTATCTCTGCTCTCTTTCCTCAAGCAGTGCTCAAAAGTAAATTCTCCCTTCAGACACTGTCACAACTTCAGTTCTTGTGTTTTAAGGCTGCTGAGGAGGAGAAGTGCTATTTGACAGTATTTTATGGAAGGATAGGTCTGTCAAAGCTTTTATCCTCATATAATAATACAGGAAATCAGTAAACAGCAACAAATCTTCATTTTTTTCATCTCAGCCCTGGTAATGGCACTGGACCAGCTCCTATTGGTGCCACTGGGTTTGGATGAGGAAGAGCAACAGGCTGGAATCACCTTCCTGCACTGTGGAATACATTTGGAGTCCTAAAACCCTCTCCTTGTGTAATTAAAGCAGCCAGAAAATGGCTCACAAAAATGTACTGGGAGGAACTGTCACAGAAATTCGAGGATCCTCGTTTTGTTCCCTGTCTGAAGAAGACCAAGGGAATTTGGAGGAGCTCATGAAACTGCTCCAGATTTTACAGTTTGGATCCTGCAGCCTCAGAGGTGCAATAAATTACTAAATATGGGATACCAGGAGAAACACAGAGGAAAATCTGCTTAGCAGATTTTGGGGATAACCTCCAGCTCTTCCCAAAAGTTCAGGCTTTAAAAATCCCTGTTTTCTGCAAGGTGCTCCACAGCCCCCCCGCCTTTTTTTTTCCATTTTTTTTCTTTTTTTTTCTTATTTTTTTTTTTTTTTAACAAAATATGTTGGCACAATGAATGATTCGAATGTGTTGGGCTTCTTTTCCTGCCTCTGATCCCTTGTGTGATTTTCAGGTTTGGTACTGGAAATTTGTGAAAACTGCATGTGCTCTTCTTTTTGAAGAGCTCAGGTGGCAGCATTAAAATATTGTCTGTATCTCCAGCTAAGTGGTGCATTTGAGCCATTTAAAATGAAAAAATTTGTTGATTTGATTGAAAATGGATTGAACTGATTAATAAATTTTGTGTGTTTTGTGAGAGGTTTTATTTCCTAGGTGAAACAACTGCTAAATTTTTATCTTAATCTGATTTTTTTGTATTTTGTTCCCAGTGTTACACAAGTGTGTAAGCAGCTATAAATTATGGATGGAAACAGAAAATGCAGGCCAGAGAATCTTTCTAAATATAAGCAAGACAATCATCACCCAAAAAAATCCCCCCCCAACATATTTAAAACTTTCTGTAAAGCCCTTGGTAAGCATTTTCTCAGGATAAATTAGGCAGGGAAAAATCCCAACCTATAGTGTCCATCTTATTTACTGTGTAAATAATAATTATTAGGGATAATGGATGATGTAGTTAATTGTCTGTGTTTCTGGGAGTGGTAATTAGCAGAAAGTAATGATCTTCACACATCACTTGCTATTGGAGTGGAGTAGAATGAGAGGTACAAAACCAAATTTTCTCCCTAAATTAGCAGCTGACTTAATAATTGAAATAACTGTGTTTAGGCAAGGCTGGGTTTGTAAAGCCTGGCTCAGGCCTTACCCCATCCTGCCCCTCCTGCCCTTGGCCTGAGGATTTGTCTTGCCAAAAAAAGCTGGGGTTTAATGAAATCTCAATTTTTTTGTGAGTTTTGAGAGGTGGAATGGAGTCAGCTGCCAAGNTTTATATTATATCATTTTATTTTTATGATATTTATAATATCATTTTATACTTTGTGTTTTTTTTCCCTTCTTGCTGGTATGAAAATGAGTAAATTCGATTTTGAACTTGCTATGATGCAACAAAGGTTCCTCCTATTGCCTTGCACAGAATTTTCTTTTATGTTACTTATTTTATGTTCATTATTCTGTTCTTTTTTATTCACTCTTATGTTCATTGTTCTGTTCATTATTATGTTTTTGTCCTGCCTGAGAAGATTCACTTGTGGGGATAACTTCCAGCTCTTCCCAAAAAATTAAAACCCATTTTTTCCTGCAAGGTGCTCTATGGTGTTTCCACCAGGATTTATAAATATTGCTTATTGTCTGAGCATTTTAGGNGATTTGGGAGCAGAAGAGGAGGATATTTGGGAGCAGAAGGAGGGGATTTGGGAGCAGAGAGGGGGGATTTGGGAACAGAAAAGGGAGATTTGGGAGCAGAAGAGGAGGATATTTGGGAGCAGAAGGAGGGGATTTGGGAGCAGAGAGGGGGGATTTGGGAACAGAAAAGGGAGATTTGGGAGCAGAAGAGGAGGATTTGGGAGCAGAAGGGGGAGATTTGAGGGCAGAAGAGGAGATGTGGGAACAGAAAAGGGAGATTCACTTGGAAGCTTTTTGTTNNNTTTTTTTTTTTCTTTTTTTAAAGAATGTGTTGGCACAGTGAATGATTTGAGGGTGTTGGGCTCCTTTTGGTGTTTCTGCCACCCTGCTGAGGTGGAGCCAGCACAGCCTGGACTGCTGGATGTGCTGAACACTTCTCAGGGAATATTCTCAGGGAGCATGTTTTCCTGATGGCAGCTTTTGTTTTCACATGGGTTGGTGTAAACCAATTACTTCAGGCACATTTTGTTTTAATGTGGGTTTTCTTTGTGCTCTCAGTCACAGAAACGGGAAGATAATACCTTCCAATGTGATGATTTAATACCAATTTCACTGAAAATGGGGTGGTTTTATAAGGTACACAAACAGGCTGATTAGGAATCAATGTGCTGGGTGAATCACCTCATCATGAAATAGGAAATTAATTTCCTTTCAGATTTATATTGTGTAAATATATATTTTATTTACAATGCAGTTTTAGTATGTTTTCTTTTTTTGCTCTCACAGCTCCAGTGTGGTTTATTCCTCTGGGGAAAAAAGCCAGTCCCCAATCACCAAAAAACTGCAAATGGTACAAGATCTGAAGTACACTGGATCAGGAATAAAGTCTATGAAATAAAATGTGTTGATTTCAGAGCAATAAATGGCAGGAGTTATTTGCAAACTTGAGCAAGGCTTTAAATTGACTTTCATTGCTCTTCTTTGTGACTGACCTTGCACATCCCAAGATCTATTCATTTGTTTTTAATATAAGCAAAATATTACATTCTTTTTGAGTCACAGATAACTTAGACAATTGGTATTAAATATATGATAAGTAAAATCTATGCTTCAATTTGGTAGAGCCCATTTTTCTGTCAAGCTTCCAGTTTTCTCATCTTGTGTGTGAAGCTCTTGGTTCCTTTGGGATACAATTTTATTTTTGGGTTATTTGTGAGTGTAGCAAGGTATCCAAAAATCCTGGAGCTTTCTGCTTTTAGAGGTGGTTTTGGGACAGCAAAACCTCTAGGTTTTGGAGAATTGTTCCCATGGGGAGCTCTGGCTGCCCAAAGGCACAGAACTGTGATGGATCCAGATTCTCAGGGCACGAGATGTGTCCCACAAAATCCTTTCCCCAGCTGGAGCCTTGCAGAGGCAAGAGGAATTTTTCAAAGGAAAGGCTGTTGGATTGTTTTAACTCAGCCAAAGCTATCCAGTCCCTCAGCATCACTGAAAAAAGGACAGAGCTGCCATGCAAACACCTTGCATGGAAAAGAACCTTCTAGAAATTATAAAAATTTAAGATAAATGGAATAATTACAGTGAGCCTGCCTTAACAAATGGAATAAGTGGAATGTGATAAATGGAACAAATCTGCCTTACCTTTGCAGGTGCAAACACGGAACAGTAGAGTGAGGCTGGCTCCTTGTGGGGACATTGGGACACCTTGTCCTTGGGAAATTCTGGATGAGACTGGGCAGAAGATGTGGCTCATTGGCCATAGCACCTAAGGAAAGCCTTGAGCATGTTAAACAGCTCCACTGCAGATTTTTTACACCATTTTTTTTCCCTGTCATTTCCATTTATTCTATCCCCTTCCATTTCCCCTCACTCCAGTGCTCAGTGCTGGTGTGACAGGGGCTGTGCATTTGGAAGAGGTGAGAAAGGAGATTTTTTCTGGGAGGATTTTTCTCTGGAGAAGGACAGGATGTTCCAGCTCTCCATCACTGCTGTCCAGTTTCCTCCTGAATGAATAATCAGGCACAAATTGGCTGCAGCCCCTGTCTGCTGCTCTGCCCAGCCAAGGCATCACTCCTGCTGTCCTGACAAGGAGAGGGCCTGGCCAGAGGATGAAATTAGAATGCATCCCCAACATTATCCCACCAATCATGCAAAAAAATATCAAAAAATATCCCTCTGAGAAAATATATTAGCTAAGCATCGCTCTGACAGATTATATCCACTTGAGCTCATCCATTTGCCTCCCAAAGCCCAAATGGAACAAACCAAAACCAATTTAAAAATAGTTCCAGCTAAAACGTGTTGGTAAAGAGGAGCACATTTTGTATCAGCAGTGAAATATCTGCTCTTGGTGTTTTTAGACTCCTCTGGAGATGGGTGCTTGAAGAACCTTCTTACTCTGGAAATGAGTACTATTAACAGAGATCTGTAATTATGATGGGCTATAATCAGGAGTTCAATCAAGTGAAAAAACTTCCTTTTTCATGTGGCTAGATTTGCTTTGCACTCACTAAATTTAGCTCCTTCCACTGTACAAATTGTTTGGAGCTGTGGTGCCACCAGAAAGGCAGCAAGTATTAAGATTAATCTTTCCTTTGGTTTGGCCTTTCTAGAAATTTGGTTTTCCTATCTGGCTGTACTTAATAGAAAAACAGACAATCCCCAGAGTATTGATAAGTTTTCTGCACATGAAAACTGGATGGACAGATCAGCCACCTGTAAATTCTCTTTCTTTTAAGGAAATTCAGGTTTTTGATGCACATCTGTAAAGGTCATGCATTTTTTGTTATTTAATGCATGATTAAATTCTTGTACATTATGATTATTATCACAGTTAGTATTTTTCAGATGGTGGGACTGGGTTTAGGTGGATTTTTGTGCAAGGGGATGTTTGGTTGATTGGTTTTTCCACTTCTAATTAGTTAAAAAAGCATAGAGAAGGTGATATAAATAGAAATGAGAGTGGGTATATGTAGATACCATGGAATAGGGGATGGGTTTCACACTTTATGGTGGAAATTTGTGCACAATGGCCAGGCCAAAACAGGCATGAGAGGCACTTCAGGCTTCCAGTGGAGGTGTTTTTAAAAAAATGTGATTAATTTTGATTACAAGAGTTAAGTAGGTAATAAAAGGTGAGGAGTTTGAGGATCACATGGTCAGAATCATTGAATATTACTGTGGTGGGAGAAAGGATTGAGAGGTGAGGGAAAAATCTGTGGGTAAATGACTGAAGTGTGTAGCAGAGTGGCTCCAAGGACATTTTCCAAATGTACAGATCCTGCTTAGAACAAAGAAAATATTTCCTTAAACCTAAAAGGTGAGGTTTCAACCTCAAGGCAGATGCTTTAAGGCAAAATTAAAAATGTTGGCCAACCCCATATAAATGCCAGAGCTGGGTAATTTGGAAATATGGTTTTTGAACTGGGGAACTGGATTGTCCCTCCTTGATGGGCTCCACCCCAGGCACCTTCTGTCCTGTTTTTGTGTCTGCAGCTCTCACAGAGCCAGTCCAGGCACTAAAACCTGAGTTTAACAGCTCCAGCCCAAGGAGCAGCTCTTGGGTGCCATTGAGGAGGCACCAATTACAGCCCTGCCATTAAATGCAATTTCTCTTTTGAAATGAAAAAGGCTCGGCTTGGTCGTTGCTCATGGCAATTTGGGAATAGAAATTGACAAAATCTCTTAATCTGCTCCTAATTTTTGCCAGTTTGGTTTAGGAATTGTCCCTTTGTCACTCTGGTCTGGGCTCTGCTGATATTGCTAATGGGGGAAATGCTGAGGTTTTCTTTCTAGAAAACTCAAAGAGAATCCTTGTACTTAGACTATACTTAAAGTCAATTAGTTGTTGATTAAAGTAAGTTTATAACAATTGTTGGGTCTAATTACTTTGATTATATAGGTTACTGGTCAACAGCTCTCCTTGCACTTAAAGCTGGGATGGCACCAGAATAAATCCAACAATTGCCACTTCACTGGGGCTGTACAAAAGGACAAGAGGGCAGGGTTTTAGTGGCCACATCTGGAAAGGGAATAGGGAATATTCCAAATTTAGAGCTAAATTGTCATGGAATGGCACGTTTTATGGGAGTGTAGGAATGGGTTTGATCAATAATAATAGGAAGGTGCCTAAATACAGATGAATAATGTCTTCTAGTGCAATAAATATGCCAAGACTCCTCTGAGGGAAATGTGGAGAAAAATCTGTGCCAGTAAAATTCAGTTTAATCTCATCTGGAAATACCAAGGCTGGAGGATCCTAATCATAACTAGGAATTAATCAGTAATTTCATACCAAGGCAGAGTTCATTTTTGGCACTGTGGTGTGGTGCATTAATGTACTCCTGGCTAAATCCAGCCATGAATTATTGTCATTTGGAATTGACAGATTTTTCAAAATCAGTTGTATTTTTTAAATTAAAATACTTCCAGCCTTCTGTTTTAATTATTTTTGTCTTGGAATGTAGACTATTTATTACAAAAGGAAAAAAGTTTCAATTAGAGAATCAGAAAGGGTTAGGAGATGGAGAGGAATAATTCATATCTTTAGTTTATGGAGTCACTGCTGAACTGTGATGTACAAATGTAACATCTCTGTCAGTGCTTGGCTCCTTAGAATAGGTATTGTTAAATTATATGTGCAGGACCTTATGAATAAATATTCTTAATTTTTAAAAGTTATCAGTTGTTTTATTTATAGTTGGAAATCAGAAAACCTTGCTCTGGTCCAAATTAAATTAATTACATAGAGAAATGTGGTTAAATTTAGCTTTGTTAACTACTTCTGCTAAAGCTATCCCTCTTTTCATCTAGTTATGAAGCTGAAAGAAATAGTAATTTTTGTTTGAATTAGTGGTGAGGGTGGTCAAACATTGTCACAGGCTGCCCAGGCAAGTTGTGGAGTTTCCCTCTCTGCAGATATTCAAAATCCCACTGGTCACAGCACTGAGCAACTTTCTAATTTTTCAACGTGACATATCCATCTTCAACCAGTGAGAAGAATCAACAATTTTCATGTTTGTGGCAATATTTTTTGCCTTTTTTTTTTTTTAAAGTGAATCAAAGGCAAATATGTAATTTTAAGGCAAATATAAGAGGAGAAATGATTTACTATTAAAATTAAGGGTTTTTTCTTAAAAAACTCCCTGTGAATGTAAAAATAGGTGCGATTTAAAGACAGGGGAAGTGGGGGCTGCCACACCAGGCTCTCAGTCTGTTCTTCATGCCTGATTTCCCCTTCTTTCAGAGTCACTGTAGGGGAATTCATGGGCTGTGTCCCTTTTTCCCTGTGCTGTTCTGTGAGCTGAAAGGAGCCCAGATTCACTGAGCCACATCAGCACTGCTCCCTCAGCTTTGCTGCTGGGAAATGTCACCCTGATCCATTGCATAATTCCAGCTGGCCCCTTTCAGGCAGCCCTGCCTTGCTGCAGTTCAGGCAAGATGCTGAAATCACCATTTTTATATCAGTTTATAGCTGACCAAACTCGGCCCCACCACGAGCACCAGCAGGGCAGTGATGTGGTGCCACAGCATGGCCTTGGTTAGGGAAAACCATTCAATAATTATCCTCCCAAAAATGAAATAATTACCCTGCATCCCAGCTAATCTGAGGCAGGAAGCCTTTGAATATTCTCCAGCTGTTATGGAGAGCTGATTGTGCCAGTTGTACCTGGATAATTCATCCTTCTGCCTGCTGCACACATGAACTGATACAGGAATGAGACAAAAATTCCTGCTACACTTTTCCTGGGAAGCTTGGGCATTAAAATTTAAATTTAAATAGGTTTAATAACATGAGGGATATTCAGCATGGAGTAAATCATGAGCCTCACCAGCCACTTGAGCAACCTCTTAATGTATAACTTTGTTTTTATAAAATAATCTGGTTTACATTTTTGATTCCAGTTCTTCAGATTTTACATCCCTTGGGAGTGTTTCATTGTGCTTTCATTTTATGTTGTGTAGATGTGGAATGAGCTGGCAATTCCTTACCTATCAGCCAGGATTTGGGATAAATAGCCTTGGTTTTGAGAGACTTTTGGTGGTGGCTGCTGGAGCCTGAAGTGAATAGTGAGAACTTGAGGTGATCTGTGCAGTGCCATTTTCCCAAGGGATGGAACTGCTGTGGATCTTGGGGTTTTGTGGGTGATGGGAAGCAGAAGGAATGAGCTTCTATATCCCATTTTCTTGTGTTTTCAGACTAGAAATATGGGGGACACATCAATAAAGGGCAGCCCTGTTGAAATTTTAGCTATTTATTTATTTGTGTGATTATTTATTATTTACCTCTCTGCATTCTCCTTTGGTTCAGTCCTGTTTGACACCCAGGAATGCTGCTGATGTGATGGATAACTGATACAATCAGTAAAACCTAATTTTTTTCTCTTGATCCTCTTCCTCTCTCCAATTTTGAATTCAAACTTTCTGATGGTACAACAGCTCTGTGTCCTTCTGTCTGCTACAGAGATGTTTAACTGTCTAAATCATGCAGGAAATATGTAAGGGGAAAAGGGAGAGAGCTGGTAATCCAGGGGGAATTAGCAAAATCCACTTTTCCTTCTCCCATTACCTTCTGTTTGATTCTTTCTCTCTGAAAATACGTGACACTGTCAGAGGTGAATGTTGTTTTTTTTTTTCTTTCCTCTTCCCTGACAGAAGCTCTTCACAGTCCAAGTTCTTGTTTTAGCCTATAATGATTTTATTTTAGAAAAGCTATATTAACACTTCTAAAAACATTTAATATTTTTCTGTCTTCTGTGCAAGCACTGTGTAACACCATCAGGTACCACATGTAACAAATCCAATAGTATCTGGAAAATAGATCCAATCTCAGGTACCAGGGAGCATCTGCTAAAGGGTTTCCAAGCATTTTTGTTGTCTGGTTTAGAGCTAATTTCCAAATTTATGAGCCACAGGGCTTTGAAATTATGGCTGTGCAATTGGACCCAAAAATTGGTGCAAACTGATCCAAGTCAGGGATTCAGAGGCTCGCTCTCCTTAAGGCTTGTGGACCTCTTGTTCTTGGGAATTGAAATGGAGGGAGAGATCTGTAGCAGCTCAGTGTAAAAGTATTTTTAATCTTTTGGAGGTTAAAAGGAGAGAAATTTACTTTCTGATGAACAGGTAATTATAAGTGAATGGGAACACTGATGTTAATCTACTCAGCACTGTGCTAAAGAGTAGGAAAAAACCATCAAAGCTTTAAAGTTCGAAATGTTGGGCTTTAAATGCAGTGAGGGAGCTCAGGACTGAATGAAAGTCCTGCAGCCTGGGTCTGCTGGTGCAGAGAGGTTATACAACCAGCCCCAAGTTCAGAGCTGCTCTTCTCCAATCCCTTCTGCTGACCCCAATTCAAGGTGACTTTTGACTTTATTTTCGTTGGATTTCAGCAGCCTGTACCTTGCAGTGCTGGTTGGGAGCTGGGAAGCAGCTGAGTGGCACCAAAATCATCCTGCCCTGTGGAAAACACTGGCTGATGTTCACCATTAGCATGGAAACACCCCTGAAACTTCCAAACTCTGCAAGGACAACTTGTGAGCAATGATGTTATTCCAGGTCTGCCCTCTAGGTTGCAAAGATAGAAAAGTGATTTTTATTCCTATGCAGAGACCTTGTGGAAATAAATTCCCAGCATTTTAAGGGTGCACAGCTGCTGCCAGGTGTTTGTAGGGCATCTGTTCTTATCTCAGTCCAGGGATTGATATATTTCTGATTTTCCTCCCCATCCCATCTCAGGGAAGTGAGCCAGAGGCTCCACCTCTGGTTTCCAGATGGGGTTAAAGCATTGCTCTGGCTCCAGGATCCCAGAGAAATTCCAAACACAAACTAAACCAGCTGAGGGCTGGTATCTCCCTGCCTTCCTATTGCCAACAGAGCTTCTGGAACTATTTCCCATTTTGCATTGGGAAACTTTATTTAGTTGAATAAAGTTTTAAATTCTTAATCCTTGGCTAAAAAAGACCGGCCCCTTTCATTTTGCAGCTTTTCTCTAAGATAAACAGGCATTTTTAAATCTGTTGTTTTAGCTTGAAGTCACTCAAAGGAAGCTGTATCTGCAAAAAGCTGAAACATTTAGTTATAAATTAAGATGTTTTAATCTTGCTTTAGATGTCTCACATTAAAATATTGACTACAAATCTGTAGCAAGGGAATATCTCTGATAGGAGCACAGTTCTTTACTAGTTCTTTTTGCAGTATTAGGAATTAAAAAATAAAAATATATCGTGGTTTGAACAGCATTCATTATTCTTGGTTATTTTAACTTTTACATATAACACATTTAATTATACAGAGAAAATTCCTGTGCATCCTGGTCCATTTTGTCTTTTGTTTGAGTAATTAGAATATGAAGTGGCAATCTTTTGAAATTTAATTTTAAAAATTTTTTGTTTTCTTCTGTTTTCCTGTTGTGATGCTGGGTTAAAATAAAACACTCAACAGTGATATAGTATACTAGCAAAGGTAATTTTTCATGTTCATAAATTAGAATATTTAATGTAGTTGTTATTCTAAAGGAGTAGTTCAGCCTGTAGAACACAGGATCTTTACATACAACAAATGAAGACTTCAGATAATGTGTGAAATCCTGACATTTTAATTTAGGACTATGAGGCTCTTCTTGCAGAGTCCTTTCTCACATCAGGAGGGGCAGTGAGGAAAGGGAGGTTTAGTAAAAAGTTATGGCAAAAATGGGAATTATTTCCTAATCTAATTTTAGAAGTTGGAGCACCTCTTTAAGTCATGCCCAGAATGTTATCTTTCTTCTAAAAACCTTTTATTAGTCAATTAGTTCCCAGTGAAACAATTCTGAAAATTCCCTTTGTAATCCAAACTCGGTATCAGGTCAATAGTGGCTTTGGATTGGTGTTTTTAAGCCTTGGTGATGCAGCTGTACTTTGACCTAGAAACCTATTTCTATGTGCTGGGTGTAACCACGACTCTTTCAACATCTGCCTGGGGGTTCTATTTGTGAGGAGCTGCTCACCATTGAAATGTTGTGGCTAAAGAATCCAAAGGCTCAGGAGAAATGCTTGAAAAGGATTTTGCAAGGGTCACGACTGAGGGAAGGTCCTGGCTCAGTCCCTTCCAAGCAGGTGATGGAACAGATTGCAGGGGACTTTGGGGAGCAGAAGGTCCTGGCTGGAGCTCCCCGTGGTAAATCTCAGCTCAAAGCCTCTCCCTCTTCCAGGGGAGAGTTCTGATGAACCCTATTTTTGGGATACCTAAAGCAGAGGGCAGACAGAATGAAGGCAGTAAAAGCTGTTCTATTTATTGAAGCCCTTCAGGTACATTTGGGGCAGACAAAGCCCCCCAGGGCTACACCCAAAATGGGCCCTGGCTCAGGGGTTTCACACTTTGATAAGTTTGGTCCATTTGCACATTGGGGTTAATCTCCCCAGGACAGCTCCAGGTAATGAAGTCATTGACCCCAAGTTTGCTCCCCCAATTCACTTTTGTTTCCATCTCTGGGCCTGAGGCAGTGAGGTGTCCTTGATTGCCAGGCTGGAGAGGAATTGTTGTGTGTGAGCAGAATGGGAAAGCAGCAGCTGACACTGTGTGTGGAGTTCAGAGTTCAGCACTACAGAACTGCAGCACTGCAAACACATGAAACATAGAAAAGCTGAAACCCTAAAGCACCAGTTCCATCCTCTGAGGAGCCACTGAAGCTGCTCCCAGAGAATCCTTCCAGAGTGACCCTGTTGGGCTGTCCTTGTTTTCCAGGTGCCATGAAGCACAGAATTGAGCGAGAAATAAATTTAGCTGCAGCCCAGCAGGAAGTTTCAGAGGCAGCAGCTTCTGCAAGGGATTGTCAAGAACAATCTGCAAGGAGGCTGCTCCTGGCATATAGATTTGGAGCTGGAACAGTGCAGGGAAGGAAGTGCTCTGTGCCAGCTCTCAGCACCATATGCTTGCCCCTAATGTAATGCACAAAGAATATGGAGACAGCAGCTGCTCTGCAGGGAGGTGGCCACTTGTTCGATTTTGAAACCTTTCCGAAGTGTCTGTTCCTTTTCTTTTCACGGGGATTTTTTTCCCCCTTGCTTACGTATTTGCATTCAAAAGATGTTCCCTGAAAGAAATCTATTTTTAGGGACAGGGGAGCATGATCTACTTTTTGTTGAAATAAAGGTAGTTTTGGAAGGACTCTGATATTTAGGCTTTTTTTTTTTGGTATTGAGAAATGTGGCCAGGTTTTTATTTTCTTGACATCAGGGCATGATGAAATCATATCTCTAAATTAATTATTGTCTAGGATTGTTTGACTTTGATGGAAAACTTTGTCTTTCTTTGGGTTCCAGGAGTGTTCCAGTGGCCTGATCACATTCACATTGAATTCAATGACAATTTTCACTGAGTTCAGTGGCAAAGAGAAGCATAAATGAGGATTTAGATCTAAGATGAGTAGAGTTGGATTTAATGTGCCCAGAGGAATGGATCCTCCCTAGCACCCATCACTACCCAGGCACTGAAGTTGGTTCCTCTGGTGCTTTGAGGAACCTGAAGTTCCTGGCAGATTTCAGGAATGTTGTGCCTGCAATGCCAGGAAAACAAAGCTTATTTAAGTGAACAAAACTAGGTTTTAAAAGGTGTTTTTTTGACTCCTGAGATTTTCACATCCACTGAATTCCAGATACACCTCACTACGAGCAGTTGCATTTTGAATTAGGGATTCTTAAATGAATTTGAGAATCCAGAGGGAAGTTACATTACAATATAATGAGGTTATAGCAGGTAATAAAATTAATGTATCACACTGGCATTTTTTTTTCTGAATGTCATTGTTTTACAGTGACCCTGGAGTGATGTTAAAATGTCATAGCAACACCAGAGTGACCCATATTAGTCAGGAAAAATGATGGTTCACATAAAAGAAAGATGTTACAATCCTTTTTGGAAGGATAAATCTCAGACAGAGATTTTTGGGTTATTCTGTGTTGTTCATCATAGCTGCTTCTCTCTGAAAAAAAAAAAAAAAAGACATTAATCTACATGTCACCAGGTATCAATCTTCCTCCTGGTAGGGAGATAATTCTTTTGGAAAAATAATATTTATTTGTTTACTTCAGTTCTAGACCAGTCTGTTATCATCGATCTGACCTTCATTTTTTAAAGCAGCTGTAATCTGTGGTTTTCTGGGATAATTAATTACTAATGCTTATTTAAAGGTTCCCTTTTCCCTTTCTGTGGTCACACTTGTTGCAAGAATTCAAATCTAGTAGGATGGCTGATTTGCAGCTCTAATCATTCTCTTTGTGTGCCCTCATCCCTGTGAGGGCCAATGTAGGAAATTCCATCTATTAGGAATCCCATTTCTGAAGAAAACTGGATTTTAAAGTGAAATTAAATGTGAAATCTGAATACAGCCCTGCAGTCCTAATCCTGCAGAATGTGAGGTAAATGTTTAACTCCCAATGAAAATTACTTAGAGTCTTGGCTTGAGCCAAATCAAAATCTGCTTTCAGTGCAAATTAAAGCTGTGAGATTATTTCCTATTTTATTCCCATGAGGGAGTTTAGCATTGGCTCAAGGAACACTTTCCTAATTCTGCTGAGATAAGAAAATGTAAGTTATCAATAGTTTATTGTTCACACTTTGGCCACTTGAAATCTGGGGTCTTGGCACAGGAATATTTTGTTTGCTGTGTACAACACTTCCAGGAAAGTTTGTAAATGAACTGTTTATTTCTATTTTGAAAGGGAATTTAAAGTCTTCCTTGTCCTTCCTTCTCTCCTTCAGAAGAGCTGAGAACTGGTAGAAGTTGTAGTGTTCAGCCTACTCCATTTTCTCTAACATACATTGAATTTATTTGTCTGAAGCAGCAGACTAAAGTAATTCAAGAAGTGGGTACATTTAGACCCAGAACTATTATTTTATAGCTTTTTTTCACTAAGATTTGTTGTTATGGTTGGATGGAGATTTATTTTTATATAAATAATGCCTGGCAGGAAAAAAAAAAACATTTCTTTAAGTCACTTTTTAGGCTGTGAAAATCAGCAAAGCAATGGAATTCTGAGCAAGAGAGAAAAGGAGATCCTCTGTTTGTGACAAGTGGTTTTCAGCCTAAGGAAAGTTATTTCCTCTTTAATGGATTGCCCAACCATCACAAGCTGCCAATGGCTAATTTAGGAAAAAGGAAATGCAAGAGACCCAATGTGGCAAATATTGTGTAAAGAAATGTTTCTGGTTGTGAGAGATGCTTCAGGTGTGTTGGAGCCCCATGGAATTTTTACCTTGCTTTTAAAAACTGGAAGACATGTGTCTGCACAGCTCAGATATTAAACTGTATCCTGTAACTTAGGAATTGTGAAGTTAGAGAAATTCATCTCCAACTTTTTCTTCCTCTCCCCAGCCACCAGAAAAAGAGGGCGGGCTGCCTCGCCAGGTGGGCAATAAGACAGAGTGTGGCCTGCTGGGGTTTGTCCTGGATCTGAAGCAGGATTATGAGCCTGTGAGGAGCCTCATCCCCGAGGAGAAGCTCTACAAAGTGTACACCTTCAACTCTGTCAGGAAGTCCATGAGCACGGTGATCAAACTGCCCGACGGCAGCTTCCGCATGTACAGCAAGGGCGCCTCCGAGATCGTCCTCAAGAAGTGAGTGCACCTGGTCATTCCAAATGCAAACCCTGACACCAATACCTGCCAATTCTGGGGTTGGGACTTTGCCACCAGAAAGGTGGCACGCTCGTTTTTTAATTGTTTTAGTGCTTCTGGGAAGCTGGCGTGTTTTTCTTACCAAAGAATCGCGTCTGATTTTGGTAATTTACAAATGGATTCGTTACGTTCAGCCCATTTGGAATATAAGCACTTAGCAATTTCCCTGTAAGCTGTCAGCTCAGTGATTATTGAGAAAATAACACATGAAGGGCTCTTGGTGGCTGTGCAATAGGTTACAAATTCTCTCTGACATTTTGGTAGTGAATCTTCCAGAAATTTACAGCAGAAACTTAAAACCTGGCATCAGAAAAGGGAAGCATGAGCTTATACAGGAAATATTTTGGCAGTCATGTAGATGCACACTTGATACCTTTTTGGGGCTCCCTACAAACAGAGGGCAGACAGAATGAAGGCAGTAAAAGCTGTTCTATTTATTGAAGCCCTTCAGGTACATTTGGGGCAGACAAAGCCCCCCAGGGCTACACCCAAAATGGACCCTGGCTCAGGGGTTTCACACTTTGATAAGTTTGGTCCATTTGCACATTGGGGTTAATCTCCCCAGGACAGCTCCAGGTAATGAAGTCATTGACCCCAAGTTTGCTCCCCCAATTCACTTTTGTTTCCATCTCTGGGCCTGAGGCAGTGAGGTGTCCTTGATTGCCAGGCTGGAGAGGAATTGTTGTGTGTGAGCAGAATGGGAAAGCAGCAGCTGACACTGTGTGTGGAGTTCAGAGTTCAGCACTACAGAACTGCAGCACTGCAAACACATGAAACATAGAAAAGCTGAAACCCTAAGGCATCCCACTCAGTTTTCATTCTCTTTTCCTTGCCCAAACCAGGTGTTCCAGGATCCTCAACGCAGCTGGGGAACCTCGGATCTTCAGGCCCCGTGACAGGGACGAGATGGTGAAGAAGGTGATTGAGCCCATGGCCTGTGACGGGCTCAGAACCATCTGTGTGGCTTTCAGAGACTTCCCCAGCAGCCCCGAGCCTGACTGGGACAACGAGAACGACATCTTATCTGACCTGACCTGCATCTGTGTCGTTGGCATTGAAGACCCAGTAAGGCCAGAGGTACAGCCAATTTTTATCTTATATAAAACTGGACATAACCTGAATGGTAGGTTTCTTACAAGTTTGATCTCTTTTTTTTTTTATTATCTCTGTCAAAGAAGCTGAAAATTACCTTTAGAAATGGGTTTGACTTGATAAAAAGCCAAATAATTAAGGTGATAAAATTCAACTATCAGTCAGCTGATATTGAAATAAAGGAATATAGGGCTTTTTGCACTGCAGGACTGACATGATCAGCAGAGGTTTTGTAATGCTCCCACGTGTTAAAGAATTTTCCTTTAAGCAGTGCAGTGATGTGCAACTCTGAAAGTAGAGAAGACAAGTGCAGTGATTAAAATTGCCGTGATTATACTGGCAGTTTCCAGAGAAACTGGAGTTTTTCCATTTATTGTAATAGTTGTCATTTTACTTAACATTGTACCTGGTGACTACTCAGGAAAACTTGTTTTTAATGTTGTATTTGAACAAGGAAAGGCTGCAGTTGTCATGGATATCACATTTACCTGGCTTGTACAAACATGTAAAATTTCAGCTCAACTCTCCTAAGTAAATCAGTAGTAGGTGTGCATATGGGAAGAACATCCCTGCTTCTACACTTTTAAATTATATTCCTACAGAAATACAAAAGGGTGAGTTAGGGAATTCTAATCTTTCTATTTGGTGCTTGATAATGAATGGAGAGTGATTAATTCCATGTTAGGGTTTAGAAATGGTGACAGTAACTTTGGAACTAACATGACACAACCTCAGGCACCAAATACACAAGTGTGCCTTGCCTCAGAATGGATTTTTTTTTTCAATTTTTTTTATTCTCTATATGAAGGTTAAAATATAAAGTAAATCTTGCTTAGGTGACAACTGGATGATAAACTCCTTATCTGCACAAAGAGCAGATAAACAGCATCCACTTTATCTGCCATCAGATGGTCTCTTGCTGCTAATCCATCTGTCCCCGTGCCTGACATTGTAAGGCTGTCAAAATGTTGGAAAATGTCCTTTAGAAGGTCTGTCTGCAGTGCTCCTTTAATGCTCCAGCTCACATATGTGGACATTTTTTCGAAAATATTTTTCAGAAAAAATTCTGCAGAAAATATAGATCTTTTCAGGAATATTTTGTCGGTGGCCACTGGAACTGTGAATCAATCGTCTCCTAAATGAAATCATGATCCACGTTAAAAAACAGCTTTAGGTCAGGTTCCATGTGGTGTGACAGACTGAGGGATTGGGGAGCAGTGGGATTTGCAGTTATTATGGAAAATAGCTGCAAACTCTGCTTTCATGTGATTGTCAGGACGGTGTTTCGTAAGAAAACTGCTCTTATCTTGCAGGGAATAATTTCTTGGGAGCTTGAGGTAAAAGTGAATAATTCTGCTAAAAATAGAGGGCAAATCTGACTTCTGTGTAAAGAATCAAAGAGATGAAGGCAGAAAAACATTTCTAAATAAACATTTGAATATTATATTGAATTTCTTGTAGGTTAATACAAGTTTGATCTCTAACCTTTGTACTTTAGTGAAAAAATATTTGTAATTTCAGAATTTTAGCAAATTTTGGACATTTGGGATTTGGGACTAGGGTTTTTGATTTTTTCCACCTTGTCCCTTTTGATGGTTTCAGAGTAGCAATAACATCATGAAAATATTTAAACCAATGTTTAAATTATTACTACTCTGCACATTATAAGAAGCAGTACCTTAGGGAAAAGAAATGAACCAATAAACCCTGAGCCAGGAGAAAAACATAAAGTTCAGAAAACTCTCTAGGTTTAGAATATCTGGCTTGTTGGAGTATGACAATGTGCATATGTAAAATTCCCATTGCTGATGCAAATTGCTGAGCAGTTATAGGGAATATTTTGCCAAAATGGAATCTGCTCATTAAATTGACTCCCCACTGGAGTTTATGCATTTTCAAAGTGCTTTCAGTAGGGAAAAAAAAAAAAAAGAATACAAAATCTGGAATTCTTACTAAAAGTGCTGTTTTATCAATATTCTCAGTATTCATGAATGTCAGGATTTATTCAGATGGAGGTGATAGATCAGGTAATTCCAATTAAAAAAAGTCCTCATCCTGGCAGCCTTTAGCTTCCCTTCAGCTGCATTTCTGTGCTCCTGGGGAAGGCTCAGGGTTTCCCTTTTCCCTGAGTGGTGTTGGGCTGTCCCATGGATGCTGGGCAGGGAGCTCCTGTGCAGCCAAGGAATGATTCCACGGATGGGAATACCAGCTGTTTTGGAGGAGTCCTTCCTCCCTCCTGCTTCCAGGGGTATTCTTGGGATACTCAGGGAGCTTTCTGGCACTCACCTCCTCCCCATACACTAAAAAAAAAAACAATTTGAAGGAGTTATTTAACACTGATGTCCAGCTGATGTCCAGTTTTCTCTGCATGCCCACCATGGACACCCATGGCTTTTCCAGATTCCCAGGTTAATTCAGACACCAGCTTAGTCATCAGCAGCTGCTGGATTTAGCAGGCACTGAACTACTTGCTTGATATTTATATTTTGTGGGTGTGTTTTTTATTTTTCTTTGATAAATACACAGGAAGAGAGCAAGCAGAGTGATGCCCTTCTCCTGCAGAGATTCTCTGTTGATCCTGACACTCTTTCTGGCTTGATTTTAATGAGCCTGAACTGGCTCACACTGGTTTGCCAAAAAACGCCTCCAGTCTGTTATTTCTGGGAGACAAACGTAAATCCCTTCCAAACATCTCCTATTTATTTGTCACCTGATTGGGAAAGATATTCCTGCATTGGATTCCTTTGTGCATGCATGCTTGCATTGGAAGTTTTGCTTTGCAGAGGGAAAATGAACCAAAAAAAATTGTGAAATGTGTACGTAAGCTCTGCAAAACTGATGGAAAATATCTGCTTCCTCTGCCCACTCAGTCTGCCAACACTCTTTCTCCCTTACAGCAATCAAAAAAAAAATATGAACAATATTTTAACTGTAATTACTGTACACACTATTAAATCAGATACCACCCACCAGCTGTCCAGAAAATGACAGGAGAGGAAAACAGAACGATTCCTCCAGTTAGATGTGAGTTTGAGACGTGTTTGCAACTGGGGCTGTCCTCCCCGACCTTGTTTAATAGGGCTGACACTTCATGGGAATAACCCTTTTTTGCTGCTTGTACTGTAATTTATTTTCCTCCTTCATGGTCCATCCACTGGGCTGGTTTTCCAGATTTCCATCTATATCTGTCCTGTCCTATGCACGAGGGTCACCACAGCTCCAGTGGGTACCAAAAGCATTTCCAATTGACAAATGGGATTTAGGCAGGAATATTAATGTGGAAACTGGGGAGATCAGGGGCCATTTGCTTAAGGAACAGATTTAACCTGATCATACATTCCCCTACAGAAACCTATTTCACATCACTAAAAGGCTTTGGGTCTAAATAATTTTTCCAGGCTGTACAATTTGTGAGGAAAATATTTCCAGTTAGAGGTGAGGAAATGGGAAGACAAGGCCCTGTCCTTGAACTCTGCCCTTGATTTTGTGATCTGTGGTGACAGAGTCCTGCAAACAGCATGTCCTGTGGACACCCTCTGGGGGTGGAAGGAATTTCCTGGGAATCCTGGGAAAATGCTGCTCTGGTCCTCACTGAAGCATTTTGGAAAAAAGGAACTCCCCAAACTGCCTTTAATGAATATCCACAAACATGGTGTGAAATTACTCCAGACTGGGGGAACCATGATCTGTGGTGTGGTGTAGGGGTTTAGGGTTTTCAGTGCAGACCCAGAGCCTTCCTGACCCCAGGAAATCCCTCAAAGCCCAATATTTGCCACACTGGCTCAGGGCAAATCATTAATGCCCCCAGCAGTGTCCCCTACTTGTGGCTACAGAGGAAATGAAAATATCTAGAAATGCATAAAATGAGCAGTGTAATGTTGGAGGTGTTGTCTCCTTTTCTCAGCACTTTCTGCACTAACAGATGAGATGAACCCCCTCAAACTGGCACTGAGTCCCACAACACATTTATATCTGTGCTGGAGGTTGTGATCAGCAATATCCAGACTGTAATATCCATCTTGATACCTTTTCTTAAATAGCTGTGAATTTTAAAAATATATTGTAATAATTGTGCACTGTCATCTTTTGAGTAGGGCAGTTCACTTCCCTGTGGCTCTGTGAAGGGATTCAGCCTTCATGATGAATCCTGGGGTGCTCTAGAATCTTGTAGGTAAAAATGGAATTTAGAGAAGTGGTGCTGTGCTGGAGGACAACAACCAGGCTGTTCTGGACATGTTAAATACATTCCTTATTCTCTCACTTTAAATAATATTCAATATTTATTTTTAATAATATAAATAATATAAAATTATTTTTAAATATTTTATTATTTATTTTTATTTTTAAATAATACTTTTGTAACAATAATGCAAAATAATGCAAAAATATAATGAGACTGAATTAATTGGGTAGTGATATTTACTTAGAAATTATCATTAATTAGGATGTAATTTAAGGGAACAGAATTTTTTCCCCATCTGAAATTGAGCGATAGACATGGAACCTTTCTGCAGCCTTCATTTACAGAAGTAACTGTATTTAAACAGCTTTATTTAATATTAGGAGTCAATCTTTCCTGTTTTGTTTTTTTTTTTTAAATGAGATGTGTATGATGCCAAGTCAGAATGGAGCCCCTACATGAATCTTACAGCCCCTGTTGTACCCTGAATTCTCTCTCCTTGATGCATTTCCTGTGCAGCAGAAGTTTATCTCATGCAGAAAAAGGCATAAGTAAAGTCAGGTTTCATTTTTATGATTTTCAAACACTTAAAATACTAATTTTAAGCTCCTGTATTTAGGAATGCCTCCTGTTGATAAGCATGAATTAAGTAGTGCTAAATCAAATTAGCTTTTAAAATCTTGTTGAAAGGAGAGTTTGGATCTGAAGTAAAATCATTTTCTGTACAAAATGTTTGTATTCTCCATTCATATTTACATGTGTTTAGTAGTTATGTTCAAGTTTGCTAAAGGTCAAAAAAGCTGCAGAGCACTCATTTTTATTCAAGCCAGGAGAAAATGTTTGGAACTAAAAGATATTAAAAAAAGAAATTTTTGATCTAAAAGATATTTTTTGTGCTTCTTGATACAAGATTTGCCTTGCCTGTGGAGTAACCCCAACGCCACAGCAGTCAAGGAAGGATAAAACACATCTGGTTCCTCTTTCTGCTTCAGGCCCTTCTTAGCATGAAACTTTTCTGGATGTTTTACCCCTGATCCAGGAGTTCTCTTTGCCCTTGCCTTGCTGCTGTGCTGCCTTGGAGAGGCTCCCTGGAACAGAGGCCAGGCAGGGTGAAGGGAATAAAGTGGGGATTTCTTGGAGCCTTCCACAGGCACAGCTTGGGCAGTCAGAGCCTCCCAGAGGCTGCACCCGAGGGGGACAATGGTCACGAGTTTTCCACACAATTATCAGTTTGGTCCATTCACATATCAGGGGTTAATCCTCCAATTACACTGCAGGTAATGGAGTCATTCACCCCGGTTTGCTCCCCCCTAATTCATTTTTGTTTATTCTTTTTGGGGCCTGAAGCAGTGAGGTGTCCTTGAGATTCCTGGAGAGCAATTGTTGTGTCTGAGCAGAATGTGAGACAGTAACTAGCACTCCATATGGAGTTTAGAGTTATGCATGTATAGGATGTGCAGAACAGGAATTGACAAATCCAAAAGCTAAAATCCCAAGGCATGACCTGCAGGTGCCAGAAGCCATCCGGAAGTGCCAGCGAGCCGGGATCACCGTGCGCATGGTCACCGGGGACAACATCAACACTGCGCGTGCCATCGCCATCAAGTGTGGCATCATCCACCCCGGAGAGGACTTCCTGTGCCTCGAGGGCAAGGAGTTCAACAGGAGGATCCGAAATGAGAAGGGAGAGGTAAATAAAAACAGTGACAACACCAAAATGTTCTCCTCAGAATGTTGCTGTTGTGACGCACACACAGAGAGAGAGACAGAGCACACACCTGATTCCAAGCTGGGTGAACAGGAAAAGAATCCCTTTATTTGCATGATGAAAGTATTTGTAAGAATCTTACAATGTTCAAAACTTGGACAGGTGAAAGCTGACCTCTTATTGTCACTGGCTTTCCACCTTGTCAGTCAGATACTTCCTTCCTCCACTGAGGAATGCAAAACTCTCATTGTTTACAAGACACAATGTGAGAAAATCCAGACACAAGTCTAAACAACTAAACCTCAGAAGGCATTAAAATCCAGGAACAACATCATATATATGTGTGCATCATCATGGTAAAGACTGCTTGGAAAAATTCCTTCTTTTTTTCTCCCACTACATTTTTGCAATTCAGAACAGAGGTGAAATTCCAGTCTTTGCTCTTCCAGGACAAGCTTAGTGCTGGCCTAATTCTGCAGTTTTTAGAACCACTGCAATGCTCCACAAGAAATCAAAACTAAGCCCATTAAAGCAGGTTGATGGCAAGGAGGAGAAGGAACTCAACAGCAATTTTGCTTCTAAAATGCAGTCTGTACTGAGAACCAGCTCCTCTCATTTCTTTAATTTATTCCACTTTCTCTAATGTACTCACAGCAATGATTTGCATAAAAAAAATCTATCCTTTGGAAGATTTTTAACTACTCATCAAAAATGGAGCTCACACACAGTTCTAAAGAAGTAAAATCTATGCTGGCTCTCGAGTCCATCATAAATGAGTGGACACAGTAATTTGCTCCCTGCATTGATGGGTGGGATCCTGGGAATGTTAATAAATGCAACAGGTTTGACTTTGTTCCTGTTGCTACACAAGAAAATCTTGCCATTATTGGTGATAAATGAAGGATTTGGGTTCTCATGTGGAGTAAAACAACAAACTCGCAAACAGGTTTGATCAGCTTGGAGAAACTCTATTATCCTTTATCTAGAGTGATGATTCTGGGTGGAATTTTCCAAAAAGAGGATAAAAAAGGCTGGTTAGGTATTGTGGAAAAATTTACCTGTGTTAGACAGCAGTTGAGCCCTGTTAGTACCAGCCTTGTCTGCACTTGCAGCATCGATGGCTGCTGGAATTTTTCTGTGCTTCTGGAGAAAAGCTGCATGTTTGAGCAATGAGGGGAATTTTCTGACATAAATTCTGCCCATCACAGGCCCGTGGTTTTACTGTTTGGGTTCTTTTCTTGTGCTCCCCCCCTGCAGATCGAGCAGGAGCGGATTGACAAAATCTGGCCAAAGCTCCGGGTGCTTGCTCGCTCTTCCCCCACGGACAAACACACTTTGGTGAAAGGTGGGTGCAAACTGCTTTTGTGGGGTGCAAATCAAGGATAAAGGTGTTGGAGCACATCATCTGCTTTGATTTCACTGTTACAAATCCACCTGAGTTGTCATCTTAACTGCACATCCCCACACCACACAAGGGAGTTTTCTTGCACTCTTGTGTTGTGTCCTACCTCAGCCTTGACATGGAAAATAATAGGAAACTCCTTGGCAGGAATAAGAGAAATACCAATGAGATGCCTGGCAAGTGAATTTAGGCAATCTCATATTTGCATTGTGACTTTTAATTGGAATGAGGCTTGAGCTGGGAAGGAAAATGTGCATTTGCTGGGCAGAAAGCAAATATTGCTGGGAAACAAGATATAAACAAGAAGGGACATCTTTTTTTTTTTTTTTTTTTTTTTTTTCTTTGCCTGCACTGCTTTATGAAGGAAACAAGAGCAATCTCATTCAGAGTGAATCCACTCACTCCAGTGCATCTCTTCTCCTACAATTATCTTAAAGAGTATTCCAAGAAAAAAACCCTTTTCCTGTCACAGCAGCAGTTATTGGGATGGTGGAACTGGGAGCTGCCCAGTGGAGATGGGGATTTTCAGCCAATTCCATTTTTCCTATAGGCTCATCTAATTGTGTGATTTGCATTGGCTTCCTTTAGATTCCTGTATTTTTAGAATCTGTCCTATAGGAAGTGCACCATGCAAACTCCATTCTCCCACCACACTGTCTTCAGATGGAATGCTCCCATCAGAGGGACTGCTTTGCAGTTTTCTTTTTTCTTTTGATGACTTGATGTCTTATTCAGTTGACTTGGAGGCTCACACTTACCTGATGAAATCAGGCAGTTTCTGAGCAGGAATACCCTCATTTTTGGCCATGCTCAGGTGGAAGCCCCATCAGCAGATTGCTGCATTCTGGCTTCCTGATGAAGAAAGAGCTGGAGTCTTTTGCTGAGGCCCTGGAAAGTTTGGAGAGCCCCTTTTAGCAATTCTTGGAGCAGCTAAAGTTCAGGCTCAGATCCAACTGATCACTTACCTGTTTACAGCTGGTTGACTACTCCAATAATAATCCACATTTAGGGAGGAAATCCTTTCGGTTTCATTTCTATGATTCCATAGGCTTTTGAGCATCATGCAATTTTTAAAAATGCCTACATGACTTTAGAGCAGAAGTTCCATTGTGAATTTGAATACTGGATCAGTTGGGTCCTTTGAGCTTGAGACCAGGTGGAAGCATGGATCATTCCAGGGACCTCTGGCATGGTGCTGGATGGGACAGCTGGAGACAGAATGTATCATCCCCATCCCACCCTTTTATGTGTCTATCTTATAATGTGCACAATTTATTAGTATGGCAGTACCCATGTGTAATTAATAAATAATATACATTTCTGGGGGAGGTGTGCTCCAAAATAGTTTTCCAGCAGGGGTTTGTTCAGGATTGGGAAGGTTTGGAGAGCATTTTCATCTCCTTGGGTCAGTGTTAGACCTGCACAAGGTCAGCTGAAGTCTCCTCAGCAGGGCATCTCAAATCCTGTGCTCTCAGCCCAACAGCTGATTTGTTTCAGAAACACAAAAATTTGTGTTTCATTAGGTGGATTAGCTAAGTCCCTCAGGACTGCTCCTCTGAATCATTCAGGATTTTCCCTCAAGAGGAGAAGAAAACATTTGCCAGGGAAATTGAAATCAATAGAGAGCTGGAGAAAAAAGGAACAACAAATTGTTGATGGTTTGTAGCACATGCACTTCGACAGCCCAAAAGATATTTTCTCCTACTGAATGCCACATGCAAGTACACAATTAATGTTTTAAAAATGTGACAAGGTCGAGAGAGCAATGAAGTGTCTTAACAAAGTTCAAGAACGAGTCTGTGGAAATCATGATGGAATCTTTTGGCTGGTAATACTCCAAGGGCCATTAAAAGTTACAAGAAACTATTTAAATGTTCACTAGTTTTGGGCCTCTTGTTAAAATGTTATGTTTTTCTCAGACACTTGAGGGATTGAGAGGATTTTCTCCCCTTTGATGTATTCTATCTGCTCTAGGCTAAAAACACACATCAGAAAATAAACTTTTTTTATATTTAATTTTTAATGACATACAGCTGCTGGAGGGAATCTTTTTTTCTCCTTAACATAGCACAATCCCACCCAGCAAAAGGATCATTTTTATTTTTCACTTTTGTTTTCACTGCTGCTCAGGGACCAGAGAAAGGCATGGTTCAGCATTTCAGCCTGGGCACACACTTGCAGTCAAATATTTATGGCTTTGAAGTAGAGGTAGATTGGAAAAACACCCATCAGAGTGCTTTATCATCACAAACTGCTTCAGTGAAACAAAATCTCTGTCCCACTGAAATACAACCTGCGGTGGGTTTTAAGACACTTGTTGATTTTATTTCATATTTTAACTCTATTTCAAAATATAACAAGTAAAACCACTTATCACTTATACTGATGTGAGGTTACAGTGCTATTGCTGAAATAAATCAAAACTGTCAGTTTATCTTTTAAAAACACTGTGGGAAACAGCTTTTTAACATGGATGGGAAATATAATCAGAAGGTATATGAAAGATCAAAGAAATATTCCGTTTACCAATTAAAGAAGTGGTGCCTTCCAATATATTTAAATTAGACTGGGATTATTTTTTTTTGGTGATATTAAAAACAAGTATTCTCATGTAGGGCTAATTTGTTATCAAACAGAAAAGGAACTTTAGGAAGAAAATATTTTTAATAATTACCCTTAATTACTAAAATATTTCAATTATTATTGCATGGCATGGTAGTATGTTCATAATTTCATTAATGTGGAAAGCCACGAGATGGGTAGAATAATAAAAATACAGAAAATTGTATTTATTGATATCCTGAACTTTGGGGAGGAATTTCACTTAATTCCCAATGCTGTCTGTAATGTCATATAGAACATTTTTATATTAACCCTTAATTTCTGTCCAGGCAGGTACCAAAGCATGTAACTGAAATAAATTTGAGCTTTTTCCTTCAGACAGACTTTGCAAATTCTTGTTATATTAAGAAGGAGCTTCCAGAAGTTTGGAAGTATTAAAAACTAACCTGAAGAGGACATGTTTATGAAAATACATGGCTGTACCTATGTTTAGTTTGTCAAAGAAACACAAATCTGTGTGAGCCTGGGGGAGGATCAGCTTCCCTGCCTCTCTAAGCCTGAACTTCAGCTCTGAGATCCTCAGCTGGGGCTGCATTCTCCTGCCTCTTTTAAGAGTTGAGACAGAAAGAAATCTCTAAACTTGAATTTTTTTTTTCTCCCAGGAGCTTCTTACTGATGCAACTCTAAGGGTGACATCCTAAGCAAGGATTGTTTAACTAGAGCAGCATTTGTGCTGTGGCAAAGGGAGCACCTGGGGATGGTTTGAGCTGAGCCACGGGTGCAGAACAGACATTGTTGGTTGATATTCCCGAAGTTTTTATCCTGAGTGGATTTGATTTAATGCTTGCTTACTGTTAAACGGGAGGAAGGTGGGAGATATAGGATATATTTCAGTTTTGTGTCTTGTATTTTGTACTTTTTATAGCAGTCTAATGCATTTAGAACCCTTCTTGACAGCTCTGCATGGTTGTTTTAAATCTGATCTTTGCCCTCATCTGACACAAGCTGTTTGCTCTGAGAAACTTGTATCTTATGCAAGCTGGAGGACAAATTCCTGCCCAAATTTCCTGCCCAAATTCCTGCCACATCAGCAGGATCCCTGTGTGGAGCACACTGTCATGTTCTGCTCTAGGTGTGCTCCCAGGGCTGTTGAATGAAATTCTTTCTGACAGAAGCAAGTCATGGCCAAGCAGCTCAACATGAGGGAAGAGCCAATGAAAGAGCAAAGGCTGTTTTGGCAGGAAGCTTTGCTGAGAGTAGAAGAATTCCCTGTGAAAACCTGTTTTTATTAGAATTCTGTATGTAGGCATTCAACTGGAGTAAAGCTGTACAGTTGGAAGAAATTTCCTGGTTGTTAGACAAGATTAATTAATACTGGAGCTTCTTTTCAGCCACTTGGACTGAGTGCAAAGGCCAGGGAAAGTTCTCTTTACTGCCAGCTCATGCCCTCAGTCACATTTTGCCCTGATCACACCAGAGGTTGATCCCCACAGCTCAGGACTGCAGAGGGAGAGCCCTTCCCAAGCATCCTTTTTCTCTTTGGTCTCCTCACACTGTGAAGTGTGTCTGTGTACAACTCTCAGTACTGAAGAAAACTCTTGGGGTGAAAACTTATCACAGCCATTATCAGAATATTAAAAACAAACCTGAATGTGTTTGGAAGGAGGCATGTGCTGGAAAGAAGGCAAACATTCAGCAATATGAAGAAGCAGGGAGGGGAAACAGATTAAAAGGAGCAGGCAGAAGTCAGGGAGTGTCAGTAGAGCTGTGATAAATCCTCTGAGTCCCAAATAATTGCTGCTGCTCCATGATAGAAATTTGTCTGATGTACAGACAGGAGTTTGGCAAAGTCCTTCTCTCTCCCATGGGTACACTACAATCCATCCCCAGAATTCCAGCATTTCCTGGCACTCCCAGTGGGCACTGCAGGGAGATCTGGGGCTCAGGTGCTCTGATGCTACCTGAGACCTTTTCATGTCTGGTTTTCCATGGCTGTATTCAGCTCTGTGCTCTGGGCAGTGCTGGGTCATCCTGGCTGCATAGTTTGGTGTTTTTTGGATTAAAAGGGTCTCCTAAACCTTGTGAATGACTTGGCAGCACGCAGGAATTGGCTGATGGAGGGCAGTTGGTGGCACAGCCATCCACACAGTTACTGTTTATATCCATTTATCTCTAGTAGGAGATCATTTGTTCGAGCCTCTTCAACTTGATTTGGGTTTTGCTCCCACTTGGAACCCAGTTGTGAGTGGATACTATCAATACCTTAATGAGCCAGAGATTTTAATGACTTATTTTTTTTTCCAGGAGCTTAAACTATTAATTTGACATCAAAGGATGTGTTAATAACAAGACCAAGTAAATGCTTTTAACAGTACTGACAGATGATGCTCCTGTTTATTTAGTAATTCCAAAGGCAAATCACCCCAACAAACTGAAAGCTCTAATTGTAAGATCTTATCACAGTAATTGCCATTTTTCTGAGATCATCCTACCAGTGGAAAGTGAATAAGGCTTTTTTTCTCATTTTCATAAGTCTGGAAAATACAGGGCACTAACTGCTTGCACAGGGCACTGCAATCTTCTGGTGCCTGATAAGCCTGAACCTTGCCAAGAGGCAGCTATTGCTCTGTAATCTGCAATTTCCTATTTCTCCTTGGTTATCTGATATGGGAGGGATTTTTTTTTCAGAGCAGAATGAAAGCTTTTCTCACTGGGTAGGTTTGGATAATTGTTTTTGGAGGTAACGACTTTGTGCAAAATGTGTTAGCAAAAGGAATTTTCTGTCATGTTCCTCCCCATAGTTATCAATATGGAAAGGTGTTCTTGTATCCTACAAACAATCCTGTGTTCTGGACTCGTACTCAAAGGAACCCTGACATGGAAAAAGAAACATGAGTGGTGAATTACCTTCATCCTATAAAAACCTGGGCTGCTTCTGTAGCCTCTGAAAAATTCTTTATTATTTGCTTGACTTTCCCTATCTGCATAAGTGGAAAATAATTCCCTGCAGCCTTGTTGTGTGAAAAACTTGATTCACCAAGTGAAAAGTGTTTTTTATTTCTCCCAAATGATCTCAAAATGAAAGTAGAAATTATTTTATTATATCTATTTATTAAAATGCTCAGAATGTAAAGAATTAATTTACATCTCCTTAATAATTGTCTGGCAGAATTGAACATGGCTGCTAACATTCTCCAGCTAAATAAAATTCATCAATGACTTTTGTTATCCTTAGGTTAAGAAGGCCTCTTAGTAAAGCTGATATTACATCTGGGTCCTAGCTTAGGAGAGCCCTAAACATGAACTTAAGTTTTTGGCAAATCCTTTCCATTGATGTTTGATCACTGCTGGGCTGTGACACAAAACATTAAATAGCAGGAATCTGCCAAAAGGACAGAATGAGCTGCTCTCCTGCCCTTTGAAGCCTGTGCAGGTTCTGCTGATGTGTTGATGATGCAGGATTCCCATGTAAATTCTAATGGTGATGTTTAGTAGTGGGTAGTGGTGATGCCACAGCTTTCATCATTATTTTCCTTACACATCTGCCTTTTTAATCTCTGTAAAGCTGTGGGGTGTTATCCAATCTGTATTATACAGACCCTGCTTTTTACAGGATGTTTTATCTTGCTAATTATTGCCCTTAAATATCTGTAAACACACACCTATATTTACATTTTTTGCAGGTATTATTGACAGCACACAGGTGGAACAGAGGCAGGTGGTAGCTGTGACTGGGGATGGAACCAACGATGGACCAGCACTCAAAAAAGCTGATGTTGGCTTTGCAATGGTATAATCTTGATGTTTGTGCCATTATGAATTTGCTGAAAGAGCTTTTCCATTCATTAAATGTGAAGTTCTTAGTTATTACTTGTTGGTGCAGGAATATATTGGTGGGAATGGCTTATGTTGACTCAGAATCCCTTAATTCACTTGGATTCATTGGCATTGCTTGTTTTGATATTTCTTCAGGATTTTGTCTAATTATTTATTGGCTTTATGCAGAATCCTGTGCCCATACAGAAAAATGAACCTTTTCTTCCCAACACTGGAGTTCTCTTTTGCTGTGGTAAAATCCACCACTAATGGAAAAGTGTCTTCCATGCGTACTCTGGCTATATATAATGACACTTAATTCTCATTTTTGTTACCAATTCTGTTCATGGATAACAAAAAAAAACAATCATCAATGACAAAGATAACTCAGGTGATCAGCAGTCTTTAAGCTGATAACACACTCAGAGCCATCACCACATGAATTCCTCTGCTCTGTGTCAGCTCCCTTTTCTGCGGCCTATTTCCCTTCAAAACCAGGCCGAGTTAGCGGAATTGCAGGAGATACAAAAGTGACTGTGAGGAGTTGTGCTGCCCAGCAGGGGATCTCACTGCCACCCCCTTTCCCCAGGGCATCGCTGGCACGGACGTGGCCAAGGAGGCCTCTGACATCATCCTGACCGATGACAACTTCACCAGCATCGTCAAGGCCGTCATGTGGGGCCGCAACGTCTACGACAGCATCTCCAAATTCCTGCAGTTCCAGCTCACCGTCAACGTGGTGGCCGTGATCGTGGCCTTCACCGGGGCCTGCATCACCCAGGTGAGCAAATCCTGCCCAATTCCTGCCAAGATCCTGCTGGGATCCCGGCGCTCTCCGTGGATGGGGCCTTGCATTTGACTCCTCTTGGCACACACCATGTGAGCTGATGCCTCCTTGTGCAGAGCTAGGCTGAAAGGATGGGGCGGGAGGGAATCTTTCCCAATGACTTGCAGCTGAACTGATTCCCAAGTAGTGGAAACATCTGTGCCTGCCCAATCAGTTTGGGGATATAAAAGAGCAGGTTAGTTGGGGTTTGTGACTGAGGTTCTGCTGGCTGTACTCTGAGGAGGAAGGGACACGTAGTTATGTGAGGGACAGTCAGGGGTAGGTGGCTGGGAAAGGGACAGCCTGAGTTTGGCCAGTCATGCAGAGTGGAAGGAGTCACAGCGATGTGGAACTGCCTGTGAGACAAGGAGTCAGTGCTGGGTGAAGCTTCTTATAAGAAGAGGAGTCAGAGTTACCTGAGAGAGGTTTATGAAAGAAGGAGTGAGAGTTGCTTGAGAGAAGTTTGTTAAGAGAAGAAGGCACATAGAGTTTGTAGCTAAAGGAATGGTGGTGATACCAGCTGTGCCTGTCTTGACATAACTGCAACACTTCTGTGGTCCTAAAATTTAGAGCTAGACACAGTTAGGGGTTTTTACCTTGGTATTTAATAAAGATTTTTAGGGTGTAACACTTGACCAAGGTGTAGTGTGCTGAAATGTGTGCTCATGATAGATTGTGTATACAGTTTTATAGACCTTGCAAATGAGCTTGTCTAACAAAGATGCCCCAGTGAGATGCTGGAATGAATAGTGTGATATCTTTTTATCTTGAAGGATTTTTTTTCCTGGATGAGCTTAATCTATGTTTACAGGCAGTATTTTAGAGGAGACCTTGGTTTTTCAAGATAGTGTAATGCTTTCTGGCCTCTAGCTGTGAGGCCTTTAGGATGTTTGATTTTCTGGTTTAGTAGAATATCAGGGCTGTGTTAAGTTATCAGACTTCAGGAATTACAGGTATGTATGCTAAGGGCACTCAGAATATAGAAAAAGTATATAAAAGAAAAGGCAAACAATTGCCATGGCATCAAAACCTTTGGGAATTCTCCTGTGCATTCCAAGGATCATGGTGCTGAGGGTTAAAGAGCTGCTGATGTTAGGCTGGATTAATCTGACTTTTTTTCCCAGAGGAGCTCGCTTCTAGGAGCTTTTTTGCCTCCCTCAGTGTTGTCATCCCTGGGCCTGTGTGGTCAAACAGAAAGCACCATGGATTGGGAAAGGAGCAGGTTATATGAATTTGCCTTTTCCTCTCAGAATACTTCACTAATAAGTACATGTTTTTTATGCATTATTGGAATGAGGTTATTTTCAAGACAGCAGTGCTGATACATGGAACCCCAATCTTTTTGACTGATAAAATTATTTTATTGCTTTCAGGCAGTTACTTTTAATTCCAGATGCAGATGACAAACCAATTAAATGACATATAGAGCTGGACTTAGACCTCTCTTTCTTCCACTTTATTAATTCCTCACTACAATCCTGGTGCACGTGCAACATGTCCATGTCATTTGCAAGAAGCATATCTCAAAGCAAACGTATTTTTTCCTTGAGTTATAATATTTTGGGTAATACAAATTTTTTTTTCCTAGAGAGTAAACAGGATATATGCAGTACAGTGTAAGGTTTTTGTTTCAATGAGAAAATAACAAAATGTGGCTTTTAGTGCTGTCAGTCCCTAAAATAATGTATATTTTGGATGCTGCAGACAGGTGCTGTCACAAAATGCCTCCCTGGGTTGGGATGCAGTGCAGGAAAGCTGATGCTTCCCCCATGGTGCATCACCCAGATGCCCATACCTGTTTCAGCAGGTACATTTCAGCCCAGGCACACCTGAGCAAAGCAATGAATAAGTCATCAGCTCTGCTCCAGGCTAAACTTACACTGGAATCATGGAACTGATCCTTGCAACCAGAAACCCAGGTACCTTCACAAACCCATGAGGTCAAACTTCTCCTGTGCCCTGGCTGACATTCAGAGGCCCTGGAGGTCCCTTCTTGTCACCACTGAGCCTGTGCTGAGGGACAAAATTCCTGGTGTTGCAGCAAAGATGGATGGATTTCCCTTTGGAAATATATTCTAGGATATTGAGAAAATGTCCAGCTGTGAAATGATTGTTGCTGGTAACACAGGAATAAGGGCTGGAACTCTGGGAGGTTTTTACAGGTGATACAAAACCACCAGAACAAGGGGGTGACAGCAGAGTGGTGACAGCACCATCACTGGAACTGATTTTGTTGACAATCAGTGTCTGACTATAAACATTTGTTTAAGGTGAAATTTCTTGGTCAATGCTCATTGTTTCTTCAGTTGTTTTGTGAAAACACAAAGGGAAATTTATTCTATGTTAACCAAATAAATTTTTGTGCCTGAAGAGCTTAAACATTGCTGGATCAGTGCAAGCACTCTTTTAAATCGAGTCTAAGTGGATGTGAAGTGCATTATCAGTACAAGCATATTCCCCTTTTTAGTTCTGGAGCTTTTTTCATCCTTTGAATCATTCCTTTGGCTTCTGGAAGGATTTGGATCAGGCCCAGTGCATTTCTCTTGCCCTAGGGTCCAGTGAGACCATCCCTGGGCCTGTTGTCCCTGCTCTCAGGTTTTTGTGGCCACCCCCTGCAACTCCTGGGTTGCTTTGCAAGCAGATTCTGGTGCAATTCCTTAACTTGGCAGCAGAGATGCAAACCCAAAGGAAAGGTGTGGGAGAAGCTGAAGTGGAAATGGAAGCAGAAAGGCAGCAGCTCTGTCCTGTGCCACTGTTTACACTCAGAGTGAATAATCTCGAGCTGCTCCCAGCTCTGTCTCATTCAAGAAGGATTTTGCCTCACAAATGCACATTATTGTGTTAGGCTTTGATTCCAGCCAGCCAAAGGACATTCTGTTTGGCTTGAAAGCTTTACTAAAAATTGCACTTGGGAACATGCTGTACCCTCTGGTTGCTAAGAAAATAGCTCCAGCACAAAGTGCAGGACTCTACCAAGGAAATCTTGCCTACAACAGTCTAGGTGCACACATGTACATCCAAATCTGCAGAGCTGTGCACAGGTCTGACTGACAGATTTTGACTAAAATGTTTGTCCTTAACAAACAAACAGAGCTTAAATCTATAGTTCCAGAAGGCAGCACAGCTTGCTGTGACCTTCAAAATGAGCATGAAGCAAGTCCACACTGAGTTTTCCTTTTATTTAGGTGCTCAGTTTGGCTTTCTCTGACACACAGAGTATAGTTTCAGTCCATCATTAATATTCAGACTAATGAACATTGCACAGGCTGTTCTTTTAGTGACATTTCATATCTAGAATGAGAAGAATTCTCTGTAGGTAATAACACTTGTTCTGTTCTTTCTCATGCCACCTCTCAAATAACCTGTTTGAAACCAGCACACTGGGATGCTTCAGGATGAAGCTGTCTTTACTCTTACCTACTCTTTTTGGTTTGTGCTTAAAGGAAGTACGAAGATAATAAAAATCTTTGCTTGGACTAATCTTTTTTTAACACTTTACTTGTGCTTTGCAACTTAATGAGCTTAATTTTATTCAGTCTTGATCCTGCAGTTGCTGTGGTGTACATGCAAATATGAGGATGTGGTCATCTCCCTGCAGGACTCCAAGTGAAACCACAGCAATTCTGTATTAATGAATTAATTAATGACTGTGTGAGTGTGGTGGGAGTGAAGCCAGCCCTCCTAGGGGTACCCAGAGAGTGCACTGCCCACCCAGGAGATGATTTGTTTGGTCCAGAGCACCTTGGGAGGCCCAGAGAGAGGCTTAAGAAAAACATTAGGCAGTACCTGGGACCATTAGTGGCCATTTTAATAATCTGCTGCTTTTTTCCTCAGATTAATGAAGTGAAGGACCTTGCCAATTGCACTTCAGGGAAATGCTGTTTATTTAATTCTGTTAATTTTAAGCAAATATAATTTTATTTTTCATCTACCCAATGGCTACTTCAAGGAGATACTGCAGTTAGAGGATATCTGCCATATCTCTGATTTTGGTTTTGTCCTGCCTTGCTGTTTCAGTAGATAGTGATGTGAGCAGAGTGTCTGTGACCCTCTGTGCTGCTCCAGTGCCAGATAAAGCTCCTGCAGGACAAACAGTGGGCTGTCACAGAACTTGTTATGCACAGACCAGTGCAAATGGTTGTTTCTCTGGTCTCCCCTGGCTCCCAGCACGAAGCCATGTTAAGGTGACAGCAATCATATTCTGAGCAGCACAAGAATTACAGATCCAGTGTCACCTGCTGACAAGCTTAGCACAGCTGCTGCCACAGCCACCCCTCCAAGGGCTCTCACTTACACAGGGCCCTGTTTCAGTTTACAGCAGCTCCATCTATGAGCCACAAGATCTGAATTTTCAGCTAATAATGAACTTCTGTGTTGAGAGTCTGTCATTATGTAAGGAGCTCTGGGATCTGGGTCATGCAGGAAAACAGAGCTTGGAGAAGTCCCTGGTGGGAAGGTGACTCAGGAGCCCTCAGATGGGGTGCAGGGGTGGCTTTAGCTCAGTGTCTGTGTGTGCACAGACCCCCAAGGAGTTCACACCTCTGGTTGCTCCCAGAGAGGTTTGTGTGGCTCAGTGCAGCTGAGCTGGGCTCATCCAACTTATTTTAAATTAATTTAATTCAGTTCCCTCTTGCTGCCTTCCCTGTGGTGCCCATTGCATGCTTTTAGTGTGATCAGGGTGTGATGGTCTGACCAGTGTGTGTAGAATTGTCCTTCCCCTTCTGCAGCCACTGCCTCACCTTAAACCCATCGCTTGTTTTTCCAGGGATTTATGAGCTAAAAACTTTTATATTCTGACTTCATTCTCTGAATAACAGTTTTGCAGAGCCCCTGACTGATTCAGTGAGGGTGGTTCTTTGGAGCTCTGCCCACGATTCTTGTGAGTTTTGTGCCTGCAGTGAGTCACTGCTCCCCATCTCTGGGTGTCCTATAGAGCTCTGTATGGGCTCACCCCAGCAAACCCACAGCACCCAGGGGATATCTGCTCATTACCTTTGGAGCTGCTCAAAGCGATCTGGCTAGGGACAAAATGAAGATTTTAAAATGCAGCTCAGTCAAATGGAAACAGTTTTTTACTGGAGCAGTGAAACAAGCGGGTTTCTCTCTGTGCCAGGTTCGGTCTGTGGCTCCAACTCTTGAGGCAATTGAACCCTTCAGAAAGGTTGCACTGAAGAAAGGGAAGACAAAGGCTGTGTTTTAACATTTTACATTCAAATTATTATTCTTGCACTTTGAGAGAGACTTAATGTTTTAGCAGACATTAGGAGCTGAAAACAGTGACTCTATAGGACATTATGTTTGGAAAATTAAATGTTAATTAAAAGGCACTGTAGCAGTGAACTGCTGCATGAATCACTGATTGTTTTTACAGGTCTTGTTCAAAAAAATGAGGATGATCTATACTTACATGGATAAGGCAGTAATTTACATGGTTATAATGTTTTACTGCAGAACTGTACTTGGCAAATTCTAAAATAATAGCACTGATAAACTTGAAAAAGCTGTAATATAAAATCAAAGTCTGTACTGTTTAGCTTTGTTTTGGCAAGGCATTGGGATGAAATTGAGGATGCCACTTCCATACAATTAGCAGACAGTGTTGTCTAGCAGTACAGAGACTTTTTTTTGTATGAATCTATAGAAAGGTAACTCCCAGAAATGCTTATTTTTATGAATCCCTGCATGTGTTCTGTGACATATGGGAGTAAAGAGGTAAAGGTGAAAATACCTTTTTGTCCTCTTGCAGCTTGTCATCTAAATCAAAACTAACAAGCTCTAAAATTTGTGAGACTCTGCATGTCACAAAAGATTTGTAGTTTATTTCCAGCCTTTGGCGATTTGTACTTTTAAGTGTTTCCCAGATGAAGTGTAACATCACTTGATTTAAGGGACATTTTCCTTTTACCTCTAGGCCAAGGCTAACCTATTCCAAGGTCAAGTGAAAGGAATTTGATGAATAAGTGGTGATTTTGGGTGGTTCACATCCCCAAAGTTTTCAGGGAGGGAATTAAGAGTTATTGGCTGGTCTCTGGCTAAAACACACAGAAAAGGCTGATTTGCATCCCACTTGCATAAGTGACTAAAATCTGCAGTGGAAGCCTAAGCTCCTTAGCTGATATGTATTTTCCTCAGTTTCCACCAACTAATCAGAAATCAGATAGAGTTGCAGTGGAAATTTCATTCCACTGCCTGCCCAAACTAATGTGTATTTAATGTTTTGGCTTCAGCCTGGAATGAGCTCTCACACTCGACTGAGCAGTGCAGCACTGCCAATAATAGATAATTATTAGGGGCACCACAGCCACCCAAGGTGATTGGCAGTGTGAAATGGTGAGAACATGTTGTTGCCAAAACTGATGACTGCCAATTACAGTTGTGTGATTTAGAGACTGAAATAACCTGCCTTTTCCATTCTGCTGGGAATATGGCAGGCTCTGAGAGACACCTGAATCTCTGCCTCTATCTATTAAATGCAACAGAGAAATTTGGTTTTATTGACAGAGAAGTCGGCATGTGAAGTGGAAATTGAGTAATTGTAACAGATCAAAGCAGAGAATGCTGCTCAAACTCATTAATAAGACAGGCAAAAACATGACAAGGAAAATTCCTCAGCAGAAAAGATGTTTTCCTTTTTACTTGTGTCCCATTGAGGGTCTGTGAGCCCCAGCCACAAACTGCTTGTTACTGCAAGTGCTCTCTTTGTTGGAGCCATTAGTGTTAATAAAAAGGAATGAGGTCTCGATTTGGGATGAACTTTGTCCTGATCACTTCTAGTTTTTTAGCCACCTCTAAAGACAAAGCATTTCCTGTTTCTGCAGCTGCATTTCAAATGAATGAGCTGAGCTCTCCAGATAAGCACAGTTAATGCAACCCATAACCCAGAGGTCAAGAATCAATTAATGCTAATTGTCCTCCTTGCTACCAGGAACCCAACCTGTAAGATTTAGAAACAGGAGGTTGCTTTCCTCCATCCCTTTGAATAAGCCAAAAGTTTTGTTGTTGTTTTCTTTTTTTATTATTAATGAAATGCATCATAATCTGTGTAAGTGTGTTAAAAATGTGTTTTTAAGGGGAAATAATATTTTGTCTCAAGGAAGAGTTGGAATCTAAACCAGATGCTCAAGAGACCAAAGCACTTACCCTTGTTTTTTATCAGTCTTTGGGACACTGAATGCATATTGGCCCTTGTTCTTTTATGGTATTTCATTAAAAATGAACATTTAACCCTTTGAGGAAACCGGCAGAGTTTCCAGGGAGTTGCTTTGGCTTGTATCCTGCCCTCTATATTTTAATTTTTTTTGCTTTGCTGCTGCAGCACCATGGTAATGAAATACATAAAAATAGTTTTCCCTCTTCCAGCTTTCACACAGCAGAGTAACTCAATTTCATGATGAAATTTGTCATCTTGATGCCTTGTTACTTTGGTGATTCTTTTTTCCCCCCTCATAAAAATGGCCAGTTTGGAGCAGGAAGCAGACCTTGCTAATGCTGCCTGTTTTATACAGAATCTCAAGGTACAAGAGTTTGGGGTTTTTTTGGTTTTCCTCCTTGAAACATCTCTCCTCACAGCTGCCCCAGTGAGTTACACATCAAAACTTCCTAAGAGTTGTCCAGCATTCTCCTGAGATCTGTGTAACTTTGCTTTATTTAATTAATTTGGGGTTTTTAAACATGACCTCAAGTCCTCTGTATTATGACCACAGACTTTATGGGATTGTGTGAGGAAAGAGCTCCTTCTAGTGACTGGAGAGCTGCTTCAGAAACCACAGCCTGCATCAAACACCAATATTTGGGGTTTTTCATTCCATGTCCATAGTTCCAAATGTGCTTTCCTTTTACTAGTAAAATAACAGGTTGACTTGCTTTTGCACATTTGATATAGTTTAATAAGCTTCAGGTTATTTTTATTATCAAAATATCAGGCTCTTTTCATTATGTCACTACTGCTAATCATCTTATTTATGTGTAATATATCAAGATGTCACTGTAACTGTTCCATAAATTTTCAAGAATTTCAAGCTCTCTCTGAAAAAAAAAACAAAAAACAGGTAGGTTTTAGTATAAAAGCAATTTTACTTTTAAAGTGACATTTTATTGTTCTGTTTCAATATAATTTTCCTTCCAGGAGAGAAACTTGGATTTTCTAGTTACATCCAAATTCAGCTGAAAATTCAAGCATGATGCATAAGGAATGGAGAGCATTGCAATAGATGTTATAGAGAGTTACTGTCGTGCTTGGTGTGAGTTTTGTGGTTGCAGATGGTGCTGGTTAAATGCCTGCAGGGAGATCATTTATCATTTCTCTCTGCTCAGCTCATTGTGCTCCTGGTCCTGCAGAAGGAACAGAAGAAGGGTCCTGTGGACAGCAGTGTAGGGGCTTTGCAATACTTAATTAGTGGTTTGTTAATTAGTTTTGTTTGTTTTCTTAGAACTAGGATTAACAGAAACATGGTTGAAAAAAGTGTGGTTTTTTTTTTGTGTTTGGGCTTGGATGTTTATTATATTTTATCAGAAAGTACAGAAAGTATGACAGCATTTCTAGCTCTTTGCTAGAAGTGAGGAAAAATGGCTGCAGAGACAACTGTTACAAGGTCTTTTAAGGCTAAACAGTTTAATAGAGAATTAACACATTTATACTTTTGACTGAATGACTAGGTTTTTATGACCCTTAGGGTGACACTGACTAACTAGAAACTACTACTCGAAAACCATTATGAAGAAGAAAGATGAACAGAGAAAAGAGATAATGCTTAAAATTTTCCATTTTGATTTATTCTTATTACTATACTATAAATACTTTAGATAGAAAACTTTTTACCTTGTGAAAGTACCCATTTTTAATTCACTACATGTGAGGTTAAACCTCTGGCTGCTCTTAGGCACCCAACTTGTCAGGTTGTTTTCTCCAATGAGCCAAGCAGCTAATAGTTGCTTAGGAAGTTGTTTATTGCAAAAGCAAAAGTCACATGGAACTGAAGTCCATGCTAAGTTTTGGTATAAAGTTTCAAATAGAAGCAGAACCAAAGCAAATGGCAAAAAGCAGCAGCTCTCCCCAAAGCATGTTCTTATACAGAAACTTTCCAACTAGCTGAGACACAAACTTGGACCAATACTTCAGAACCGATTAGAATTCTAGTTTCTTAGCACACCAGGCTACCTATAAACTATATACATGCTCTATCTTGTTCTAGCTGAAAAATGTAAGCAATATTATGTCTAAAACTATGTTCTTGGAGCCTCCACAGAACTCCTAGTATCTAAGACCATGTTTTTCAACCTTCACTAGAACTTGAACTTCTACACTGGTATCTAAGACCTTTTACTTGCTAAAAGCACTAAAAACCCATTCTACTTACTTGCTTATACTAAAATTTAAACTTATACCTCTATTTTGTGTGAGTGGCTTAACACACTTCAATCCATCCACAGGCTTTAATTCAATCCCTGCCCTTTGATTTCTCTCTGAAGAGTTCAGAGAGACTCCTGACTTACTGACTCCAACAACTACACACTTGTGATTTCTACTTTACTACTTATATCTAGAAGCTGTTTTTAGGGCTTCAGGTTAAAAGCAGTGTTTTCTAGGGGCTCTGTGCCTGAAAACACAAGAAGCTTAAAAACTTCAGATTTCTGGGATCCAACAGGGTCCCAGTAGCTCAGTGTGGGGATTTCTGAATGTGGACAGACACATTTAGAGAGGTGGAAAATCACAGCTCGAGAATTCTCTCTCTGGCCTGGATTTCTTCTGCTTCTCAGAATCATTCCCAGACTGATAAGCTGATTGTAGCTCCAGTCAGGGAGGATTTCTCCCAGGATGATAAATTGGTCAAAATAGAGAGGAATTAACAACAAAGATAGAACACTTGTCTTGGTGTGTGACCAGGCCTGGGAATGGGGTGTCTTCTCTCTGCACCAATCATCTTTATTCTGCTCTTGGAGTTGTGAGTCATGCTATTTAAACAGTGAGTTTCTGAATAAACTTGTCTCCTTCTTATCCTGAGGATGCCCATGTAGCTGTGTCTTTTCTCCGCCGCATTTAAAGGGTTAACACCCTAACCTCGCAGCTACCTGTGAGTGCTATGGGAAAAATGAACCCCCAGCGTGGCTTTTCCTGTTTTGTTGCCCTCAGGACTCTCCCCTGAAGGCCGTGCAGATGCTGTGGGTGAACCTGATCATGGACACGTTCGCCTCGCTGGCGCTGGCCACGGAGCCGCCCACCGAGGCGCTGCTGCTGCGCAAGCCCTACGGCCGCAACAAGCCGCTCATCTCCCGCACCATGATGAAGAACATCCTGGGCCACGCTGTCTACCAGCTCACCCTCATCTTCACCCTGCTCTTTGTCGGTGAGAGGCTGCCCGCGCTCGGGCTCAGCTCACTAACAGCTGGGCTGGGCGCCCAAGGGTCAAAATGCTTAAATACAGCGAATTAATGTGTGTTTATTGCTGCGTTATCCTGGGTTGTGAGAGCTTGATGGAGAGATGGAGGTTTCAGCCAGCTGTTAAAATGCTGTTTATTGCATGGACAAGGGTACAGCAGTTGAGGGTTGTGAGCCTAGAGCTGCTGGCTATAGGCAAACTGTGTGTCCTGGAGCCCCTCTAGTTCTGGTTACAATGCATTATATACTTTTCATTACACAGCATCTTAATACATGACTACCAATCAACATCATACACAATACCTTTTACATTTACATACAACCTATCCAAACTGCTAAAATTACCATATTATGTTAGTGACTAGCTAATTATCAGAGTTAGTAGTTACATGTTAGACTTTAGGACTTGTTCTGCAGTAGAGATTTCTAAAACTTTTTCTCTACTTGCAGCATTAGCTTTCTTGCTTGCCTGTGAAAATTCTTTTGTTTAGCAAAAACATCTTTTGTTTAAGGTAGATTTATGCTTTGCTCTAAGTCATAAAAGCCCCTTCCAACTTACTCTTTGCCTTCTAGTTACCCAGTAAGACTGGCTCAGCAATTCTTTTCTTCTTTATTAAAACTTACTTTTATTCCTATAAAACTTTCTGTATATCTGCAAAACTCCTCTGTTAAATTCCCATCCTTCCCAACACTGGGTGATGGGGTGGAAACAGAGCAGGTGTCATTTTATAGTCACTTTCCAAATATTGTTACCTTGGGAATGACCTCATTGAGTTTTTTCCCCTCATAAAATACAAGTTTGGGCTTTGGCAAACCTGCAAACTTTGGCAAAAGTTTATATCAAAGCAGATTATGGTGTAATAGGAGTCTCCACCCTGCTGCTCCTATACTGAAATTTCATTGTGTGACTTGTCATGGTGAGTAGGGACATAAAAATAAATTAAAAAACCCCACAAAACAAACCACAGTAAAAATCAAGATCCACTTTACTGAGAGTAAAGTGTTGTCCACAGTCCAGAAATAATGTTGATCTTAAGTGGTATGGAAAGTAAGTAATCAGCATTAAGTGATACAAATAACACTCTGCTTAGATATTTAATTTCTGGAATGGATATTAAAAGGGGGCAAGAAGTCTAATTTATTGGATTATTGGATTCTTCTTCAGGCCTTGCTGGCAATGGATGCTTTTTATACGTTGTATTTTGGAGAGAGGAGGGGAGGAGGAGAAATGTTTCTTGCTGCAGGGAATAGTAGGAGCTAATAATAGATTGTTGCTTCACAATAATAACTGAACCCTCTCAAAGGACAGATGATTTTTTCAGTTGGGTTTTGTCTTCTTGTCATTTTGTAGTCAATGTTAAATCACTTGTGTTGTCTTTCAGAGTTTGTATATAAGGACAAAAAAAAAAAAGAAAAAGACTTCCAGATAAGCTGCAAATGTAAATTTATGATTTTTTAGGAGATTTTTAGCTCTATTGTGAAAGCCTTGTCCACTTTATGGCCATCTGGGCTTATTTGGGATGCTCAAGAGGAGGGGATGATCTGTTCACAGTGGAATTAAAGCAAAAGAATTGCCAGGTTTCTGAAGAGAGGCAGTCTCTAACATTGTTAGATTTACAGGGTATTTTGAGAATGTCTGCATTAGGAAATTGGAATTTCAGGTTCTCTGAAACAGGTGAAGAAACTCTTGGTAATTCATGTGATATGAATCTTGGAACAAGAATTCTGTGAACTTTATGGGGAGTTAGAATGGCTTTTTGATGAGTTTTATGGTTTAAAAGACTTTATACCGAGCCAGATAAAAGCAAACCAGGATTTTCTCCCCTATTCTGATTGCTCCTGTGTGTCTTTGGAAAACTCCTGCACACTTTGAAGCACACATCCCAGACAATTTTCTGATAAGACTTGGAAATATTCTTTTCCTTTCTAAACTCCACGAGGCTCAGCTTTGCTGTGCCATAATGTGCAAAACTCAGTACTTCCATAATTAAATTTCAAATTAATGAGAATTATTTCTATTGTTATCAAATAATAATTCCTTTCTTCTGTAGGAGGTTTCTTCAGAGACCAGCACATCAAGTTTTTATCTGTTTTTTTTTTTTATTTTTAGAAATATATTGTGTTTGAACATGCAGTAAAATGTCTTTGAGACATCAGAAATCCAGAATTCACTGTCTGATCCTTCAGACTGAGGAATAAGAAAAAAGAATCTTAACTTTGTTTTTTCAAAACTCACCACATTGTTTCAGTTACTCATCATGGGTTGTATCTTGCTTTTTGATTGGTCAGATCAATAAGTGAAAGGCAAATTATCAAATGAAACAGCAGTGCCTGCTGCTGATCCACTCCAAATCTATTTAAAATCAGCAATGTCTGTGGTTTTTGTCATTGATTATCTTTCAATGCTTGGCAGAAGTTATTGGATTAGTAAATGGGTAAAACCTGATGAAGAGGGATGGCTTCCAACCACTGTAGAAAATTCAAACACACTGGCAATGACCTGAAGATTTTGTTACACTTGAAAGAATTGAGTGCTTGCAGTAATTCCTGCTTGGGTAGATAAGAGTAGTACTGACAATGTCAGTGTAGGTGTAGAGTTGTTAGATAGCAGTCAGCCTTGGAAAAGCTTCTTGCTCACTTGAGATGTGGTTTGCTCATTGGTGCAAGAAAAGCTTTACCTGGTAAAGCAGAGAAGGCAGCAGGGTAAAGAAAACAAGCACAATATGAATTGGTTTGATTCATTCGAGAGGAAACTTTTATTTTTTGTCTTACACCTAGGTGAGAAAATGTTTAAGATTGACAGTGGGAGGAACGCCCCGCTCCACTCTCCTCCTTCTGAGCACTACACCATCATCTTCAACACCTTTGTCATGATGCAGCTCTTCAATGAGATCAACGCCCGCAAGATCCACGGCGAGAGGAACGTCTTCGATGGCATCTTCAGAAATCCCATCTTCTGCACCATTGTCCTGGGCACTTTTGCTATTCAGGTAATGCTCTGGGCACGAATGTGATGCCTTGAGAGGCTCCTGGAGCAGAGGCTGGGCAGAGTTAAAGGAACAAAGCAGGGGTTTATTAAAAGCCTTTCAGGGGATTCACCTTGGGCAGTGCCGGAGCCTGGCCAGGGTACACACCCACGATGGACCCTGGGACAGGAGTTCTCACACTTTTATAAGTTTGGGTCCATTTCCATATTGGGGTTCATTGTCCAATTCCAGCTCCAGGTTTGCAGTCCCACCCTCCCAGATTCTCTCCTCCATTCGCTGCTCTTTGCACTTTTTGGGGCTGAAGCTGCAGCTGTCCTTGGTTCTGGGGCTGGAAAAGGATTTTTGTCTGACTGAGCTGTGAGGAGAACTTGCTAACACTTTATATGAAATTCAGAGTTCCACACCAATACAGAGTCTAGAAAATATGAAAGCCTAAAACATAAGGCATCAAATCAGTTACTGTTCATCAGAAATCCACCCTAAGTTGTTTGGAGCTTTTCTTCTTCATGCTTTCTTTTTTTAAATTTTATATCTATGTCCTGCAGGAGACCCTTTTAATAGTAAACTACCTGGTTTCATATATTTTCTCAATCAATATAAGTGCTAATAATGGAAAATGTTATGTAGCCCTACTAATAAAGCAGAAATTTTGATCCTTATAACTGGGTTAATTCTTAAGTTAATCTTAGCCTGTACAGTAGTAACAGCCATCATTGATATTGTAACTAGTTTTTAAAGAAGAAATTGTTTAATAGCATACCAACAAAGCATTTTACAATTATTTATTACTCCTTGAAAAGACAAATTTATCTTCCAAATACCTGATGCTGAACAGTTCTTCTGTTCAATGCCACTGCCCAGTGCTGTCAGTATTCCCAGCAATAACGCCCCTGGATTGTGGTTCCTCATGTTCCTCTCCTGAGTTTGCTGTCCTGTCACAAGTGAACATAATCACAGTAATACACATTTTTCCCAAATTTTTAATCTGTAAGAATTCCACCTTCTGCTTCTGCATCCATTTTTTTGCTCACATCCATCCTGTACTTGACACTATTTGATATTATTATTTAGAAATCTATTTTTATCTTGGCATTATTGCTCAGCTCTGCAGTGGCAGCTCACTATGGGCACCTTTCTCCTGGGAGGAGGAGGAAGGAGCAGTTTGAACTTGGGCTACAGTCATTTGAAAAGGGAACTCCTCAATAAACTCAATATTGGAGGAAGGGCAGAAGTGATAGGAGCAGAACTTTTAACAGCTAATTCAAAATCATGAGTTTAAAACTTGGACAATTTAAATCTCTGGATGTGATTTCAGGACCCTGATTTTGCAGCAGCACTATTAACAAGAAATATCAACAATATCTAATTTTCAGTTAGCAAAACCTTCTCAGTCTGCTCAGACTCTGTGTGTTGTTATCCTGCTGAAGGTGTGGGGTTCTCCCACCCCCTTCCTCCAGCACATCTAGAGTTTTCTACCCTCTGTGTCTCTATGATGCACATATTATATCAGATATTATTTGTAAATACAAAATAAAGTGTTACCCAGAGAGAAAAGTCTCTCTTGCAATGGACATCCCAAAATAAACTGGATCAAGGTCAATAAATCCCCAGCTCAGGAGCTGGGAGAGCACATGGGGACTGTCCTGTTCTTTCTTCCTGACCATTCATATCTGACCACTGTTAAATATGAGGCTGAGGGACTTTAGTCTGAACTGGCATGGCTTTTTTTTAATTTGGGATGCAGAAGTTTGTGGGATTTGATGGGGTTTTTTTGGGACCTAAATTCTGCAGCTTTTTTTTTTTTTTAAATCTGGTTGTATCTGTTTTTATTTTATTGCCTTCCCCTTCTGAGAAACTGACCCCTTTTCCTGCATGCTTCTCTTTGTAGATAGTAATTGTCCAGTTTGGAGGAAAGCCATTCAGCTGCTCTCCCCTGCAGCTGGACCAGTGGATGTGGTGTGTATTTATTGGATTAGGAGAGCTGGTGTGGGGTCAGGTAAGCATTCAGGAAGCTGCACATTCCAAGGTGTGATATTGTTAACATTCCTCTTATTTCCTTGCTGTGCCCAGTGCAGCCCTCACTGAAACCCAAGCTCTGAGAGCTTCAAAAAGAGATTTATTAGTAAGGATAATTTATCCCTCTGTTCCTTTGGGGTTTTTTTTATTAGTTTTCATGTCTTTCCTTTCTAGCAGAGTGTGCTATCATCAGGGCCACCTTCAGTTAAGCTTTTTTTGTGAAAGATGTTGAGTCACAACTGAAGTCCTTTAGTCACAAAAAAATGTAGCAAAGGCAAAAATGCACTGTGACCTTTCCTGGGACAGAATTCATTCCTCCAGTAGGATGTGGCAAAGTTTTGGAGCTGAAATGAAGTTCCAGTTCTGGGCCAACCAAGTCATTCCCTTGCTGAAATTGCCATTCTGGCTACTGTCACAGGGAAAATTCCAGTGCCTTTAAAATCTTCCTGCAGTGATTCTCCATCCACCTAATTCTGTGTGTGAAGGGTGGAAGAGGGAGTGAAAAAAAATTTGTAGAAAATGGCATTTAAATTAAGGTGTCCTTTTCAATTTCTGCTATATCCTCTGAGATCATTGGCTAATAATTATATATTGATGAAGAAACAAATGGCAGAGAGATGACATTAAATAACTTGGGATTGACTCTCTGCAAGTGATATGCAGACACAATCAGTATTGTTAACATTCTACATTATTCTTTTATGTGCAAACACAGGTTGCAAAGTTAGTAATATTTTTTCACCTCTAAATGCATTGACAGGGTATTTAAGTTGTTGCCACCTGGTACAGTACAGAAAACAGAAAAAGTGAAGTTCCATTTTTTTCTCTCAGGTGTAAAGAGATTTGTAGATCCACAGTTTGCCTCTGAAGAGTCAAGAAATTGCCCACTGCAATTGAGTTCTGCTGCAACTGTAGTGAATAAATGCTTGCTTTCAAATCTGACTATTTGTTCTCTTCTGAGGAAGAAAATTAACTTTTTTTTGACAGTTTGGCCTTATTTTTCCTTAGAAATAAACTCAGAACAGCTTTTAATGCATATCTGGCTGAAAACCACCACGATTAGAGGATTCTGCTGTAATTATTACTTGAGGTTGGGATTTGATTTAAGGCCTTGCAGGAGGAAGACCTAAAATCAGTTTGATAATCCCAGAAATTAATTATTTTTTTAGGTGTTTTTCCAACTGTTTGGAAAATATATCAATTTTTGGAGAAAGGGGAAGTCAAGCAGGGAGAGGGAGAAGAATCCAAAGTGTTTCATTCAGCTGTGAAAATTTCCCACAGCCTTTGATCAATTTTTTGGCTTCTAAATTTTATCTGTGGCTTATACATAACCATCAAGAACTAATACTTATATCAGCATTTCTTTTTTCACTTTGCTTGCCCCAGGTTTATTGTGAGATCTTAGACATAAAATTAAAACTGCTATTGGAACACCTCCACAGTTTTATCACTGAGAAGAAAGCAAATATAGAGGGGGAGAAAAAAAAATCCATCTTGTGGTCAATATTTAGTGACCAGAAAAGAAAAAAGGACTCTAAAACCGATGAATTATTTCCATATTTCCATGATTTACAGTCTGTAAAGCCTTTCTTCATGGAGCTCTTCAGTGAGAGAGAATTCTTTTCCTTTAGCAGTGATGCTTCTCTTCTGTCTCAGCCTTTTTTCTGCTGCTGTGACTCATTCTAATTCAGCACAAAACAAATTTGTTATTCTTCTTTTTTTTTTTTTTTTTCTTTTTATCCCCATCCTGGACCTGCTGTTCTTGTGAGCCATGGAAAACAATTAAGATTTCCAAATTTTCGTGTCAAAGTAGGCACTTCTGAAAGGAATTTAAGGAGAAGTTTCCAGAGAGGCAGTTTGAGATACTTTGAGGGACAGTTTTCTAACAGCTCCCATCTCTTCTGAAAACCAAGTCTTTCATATCCCTTTCCCAGAATTACTGCTCACTTATTAAAACTGTGATCATTTTTCTGGGAATAATATTTGGTTCTTTAATCTGCATCTATTGAGTCCTGCACTGAGTGGGTGTTGGCAGATACAGAAAATGAATGAATAATCAAAAAAGCCATGGAAACACCTTAAAAAAGAATTAGAGCAGAGTCTCATCAGCTTGGCTGAGGTGCTGCAAGAGAGGAACATTCACACACAATCCTGACCCACTACAGTTATTTTTATGAATATTGGTTTACAAATCCTTTATCAGCATCACTTTGATCAGATCCCAGAGTTTCCAGTAGCTTCTCTGGCATTGTAGTTGGAAAGCTGGGAGGCTGAAGGAGTTCAGTAAGTATTTAATTGATGAGAATTTACCCTTTCTTTTTCACTCCTCTTCTGTCTTTGCTCATGTCACACCATTTATTTTCCAAGTTCACATCTTGGTTTTCAACCTACTTTTTTAAAAAGATTTTATAATAGTGTAGAAACTGTATTTTTTCTTCAATCTGTCTTTATAAACATTGTAATAAAACTGGCCTTGTGGAGCTCAAGGAGACCCTCAGCAAACTCAAAGGTTTGCTTTCACCCTGGAAATATCCAGAACCTTTCCATGTCTCTTCACTGCATCCATTCCAGTTAAAAAAAAAAAAATATTTAAGAAGTCTTTCCTCACTAATTTTCCTGCAGCTGTCTTGGTTCTCTCTTCATTTTTCACACATCTGAGCTTCACAGTTGTGATTGCTCACTGCTGAAATGAAGACAAAAAAGAAAATTGCAGCACTTTTTTGCTAAGTGGGTCCAATAATTTGCTTTGTAGGAGATTTATTTAAAGCATTCAGTATGTTCCAGGTAATGTCTTGTTTAAATTGCCATGATTTGCTCCTGGTTTTATGCAAGGAATCAGAACAAAGAGAAAATGACTGCCCAACAGGGTAATATTGAAATGGACTTTAAAAATTGCAGATACTGTTGCTGGACAATTATTTTAAGATTTTTCTCCTCTATCACTTGCTTTCAAGGACCACTTGGGTGGGCAAACAGAATAAGAAGAGGGATTAATTTAATCAGAATTTATTGTAGTAAGGAGACAGAGTGAGAGAAAGCCCCATGAGAAATCCAGCAACCAGATCCATGATTTTCAGAAAACTCAATTTTGATAAATGCCAGAAAAGCATTGCTGGAACAAAGGGAAGCTGAATCCATGAACCAAGGGAGGGTGAGAAGATGTATCAGCATGAGCTGCAATAAATTTTCACCTCCCATTACCATAAGTCATTACAAATACCCAAACTCTAATTGCAGAGCTATCCATCTGATTTTCTTTACATGATCACATTGAAATATTTCCGTTTTGTTTTATTGATAAGACTTTTCCCAGCCTTGAACCTGCTCCACACTTTGGTTTAGTGGTGCAAGTCATGCTAATTGTTTCCACAGTAAATTAAATCTTTTTGGAACTAAAATGGAGCTGTCCAAGTGCAAAGTGCTGTTAGGAACAGGCATAGCTCACCTTTGTAGATCTTACTAAAATGGGATTGTTCTTTTGTAATTAGCAGGTTGTTGCACTGTTGCTCTTGAATGAGGCTTATGTTTTCAGTATTTTTTTATAATTTTAGGTCATTGCAACCATCCCAACAAGTAGGCTAAAGTTTTTAAAGGAGGCAGGGAGGCTCACTGAGAAGGAGGAGGTCCCTGAGGAAGAACTCAATGAAGATGTTGAGGAAATAGATCATGCAGAGAGAGAACTCCGACGTGGACAGATCCTCTGGTTCCGAGGGCTCAACAGAATCCAAACCCAGGTATGCTCAAAATAAATGCCCAAAAGGTCTAAAAACACTCAAAGAAATGATTCATGGGAAATCAAGGAAAAATGACAAGAAAGCCACAGAGTATTTGTGTGTGTGGAGGATGGCACTGGTTAATTGTTCTTGAAGGAAAAACATGAAAAACAAAATAGGGGAACTGAGCAAAGGGGGTGTGTGCAGCAGAAGAGATAAACTGGAAAGACATAAAATGCTAAAATGTAAAAGCAGTGCTCTGTGATTTGAGAATCCCATGACTGGATGTTCTTTTTCTCCTGGAGTGATGACAGCTCATAAGATTGTGTTGCTTGGCCAATGTCAGCTTGCAGAGTGTTCTGAAAGCTTTCTAAAATGTATTGTTGGATTTGCTAAAAAAAAAAAAAATACATTGTTGCTGCCATTGCTGCACTAACAGAATAATTGAAATTGAGTTTGAAGTATGACGTACAATTTGATTAAAAAAATAAATCTGTTCCGTTCTGGCACTGCCACACATCAATCATGATTAAAAGGGATTGATTTTCTTTCCTATTAGGTAATGAAAAATGTGGTTCTGGATTTTAGTAGGAATTAAGCAGCCTTTAAATATTGAGGTGTAAGAATTGGCTATTAGGAACAATTCCTGAGAAATATCTCTCCCCAACTTTTGCCAAGCACAAAAATCCATGGCATTTTTTAATATACCAGACCTTTGCACTGAATCATGGTGCTAAATATAGTGCAGGTTAAGGAGCTGTGAAATTTATCCTGGAGTGCTGAAGAAAATCATGTGAAGTATTTTGCCTTTTCCATTGCAGTGAAGTGTTTTATTGCACTCAGGTGTGCTCTGCTTGATCTTTTTAAGATCAAGTATTTCTGCCAGCTTGCAGCAGAGAACAGACATCACCACATCAGATGTGCGTGTTTTACATGAGCCTGACAAGAAAAAGAGGTGAATAATTAAGAAAAAGATCTTTTTTTCTTGAAAGAATCTTCTAAAGAACATTTTTGTCTCAGAAGATTTGGGGGTTTTGTCTTCATCCAAGATAAACAGCACATTCTGCTTTTTCACATCTGCAAATTGATATTTTTTGGGAGGGGAGAAAGATGCAGCCATGAATTTAGAAAAAAATGATGGAAAGAAATCAAATTAGGGCAGTGGGGTCACTTGGCTGCATCTGCAGAGCATAAATCAAGAGGGTGGAAACTGCTGATAGAGAGATGAAGAGCTGGGGAATTCCCAGGGTCCTGTGGTAAGAGATTAAATACGGATCTTCAGCTCTGAGCTTGTGTGTCTTGACTCCATTGAGTCAAGAGCACTCATCACTAGAGAAAATTCAAATTTCAGTGGTGACAAACAGGTGCCCAGGTACTGGTGATCCTCAGGGCAAGATGACCTCTAAATGTGCATTCTTTTCTCCCTGGTGGCTGTAGGAGGAGTGTTGCCTGTTGGCACTTCTGTCAGGATGTCTTTCTGGTTGGGGTGAGTGCAAACAACTTCAAGCAACACGAAGCAAATTACATCCTTGCAGTTCTCTTTCTAGTCTCAGAGATAGTTTTTAGTTCTGTAACTCTTTGTCCACTTAATTCACAGAGAAATGATTCTTTGACACTGCTTAAACCCAAATGAACATTAATGATATCTCTTTGCTAACATCCATCTCGGTTTCCTTTCTGCTCTTAGTTGTAGAAGCACCTCTTGTAGGATGTCTCTCTCCACTCTGCCAAGAGACCTATGTGATTTTCCTTCTAATTTTATTTATTCAATGACTTTTGTGTTTTTGCATCCATTTCACATCTGTGGAATGATAATGAAGAGAAAAAAAAAAGCCAACAGATTCCAAAGCACTGCCCAGGTGTGCAGTGGGGAGTGATGGACTCAGGTCAAATTTGATCCCTGCTGTGGGGCCCGTCCAGGTGGATTCATTCCCTTATAGCACATTGCTCAGGAGAACAGCAAAAGAAGAGCTCCTGGAAGAAGATTGGGATGTCTTTAGCGTCCCTGGGAGGATTTGCAGGAATCCTCTGCTGTCTAATGCACTCCTGGAGATGTGGGAGAAGGTAGAGCATCCCCTGATTTTATATCTCTGAGGATGGCAGACTAGGATGGAACTCTGGGCTCAGGACCAGACTGGTCATTCAATCCCAACACCACCAGTTTCCACACTTGAGCTGTAAATTGAATTATTTGCCCTTATTTTCACTTCAGTCACTATTGGACAGGTGGCCACAGCTGCCAGCAAAACTTCACTGCTGAAACAGAAAACTTCCAACAGGCTGGGTGGTGTTTGCAGGTAATCAACACATCTTCCTTAGAGTGCTCCCATCTAAACCCATCCAAACTGACAAAATTTGCAGTGTTAAAGAGATTTTTTTTGTCTACATCCACTCTCAACCCAGAGAAAGGATTTCCATCAGGATTTTTCTGTTTCTGTGAAGACATGAATAAATTTACTTGAAAGAAAAGTGCATGAAAAATGCACATAGCTAAGCCAAAGACTATCAACTCCTGATGCTCTTTTTGTCCATTTAGATATTTTGTTGTCTAATAAATGTGCAATAGGGAATCTCTGAATGGATGTGTGTTCCCCTTCTCTGAATAGAAGTGTTTCCCTCCTGGAAACCTCTCTCAGATGGCCACTGAGGGCTGAAGCATCACAAATTATTTATCTTAGAGATGTGGTTTGAGGAGGATCTAAAAGAGGTGTGAAATTGCATAGAGATGGGAATTTCCAGCAGTTTTCTGCAATTTTTCCCAAGTTTCTGTCGCTGTTCTCACAAATTCTTCATTCTGAAGGAAGACAAGATTGATCACACCCTCTTGGAAGGCCTAACAGCCTTTGGGAAGTTCACCAAGTTCACCTTCAGGCCAAACTGCATCATCTGAGTAAAAAACAGAAAAAAAATATGCATCTCTAGTCATCTCTCTAGTTGTGCATTGAAAGTTTTTCTAATTCCCTCACATTTGAGAATGGAAATGTTCTGAAGTGAGGAGATTCAGAAACTTCTCAAGTTTGTCAGGATTTTACTCCCCCAGCCTGATTCTTTCCTCTTCTGCTTCATTCATCCTGAAATTCAGTTTGCTTTATCTGCATCAGATGGGAACAACTGCCTGAAGTGTTCTGAGAATAAAAGGAAAAGCTGAAAAAAAACCCACAGGTGAGAGGGTAACTGCTACTTGAAGGTTGTTTCTCTTCAGATGCTAAAAAACACACAGAAGTGTTGGACTGCATTTTTCATCCTTTATTTTTCTTGTAGAAAATACAAAAACTTTGCTCTTGAACCTTCAAATGATCTTCTCTTGAACAATTCAAACCTTCCAGCAGTGAGAGTCACTCCTGGCAAGAGGTTCTGAAGCTGGGTATAAAGCCAGCACCTCATTTAATGGTTTCCATGTAGCTTTTAATATAGAAAACATCATGGTAGCCCTGTGTAAATGGAATGGGAACTGGTTATTTCATACAGAAAGGTGCCTTTTCTCTTTTTTTTTTTTCCTAGATTTTTTAAATTTTATTTTTATATTAATATCCTGTTTGGAGATTAGAGGAAAGATGCCTGGGTCTTATTCACATTAATGACAACAGAAATGCTTTTGAAAATCTGTTCTGTGTTAAAAATCAGGAAAAAATATCTGTTCTGCCAGGACTAGTCTGTGACTATCAGACTTTTAAATTTTTCTTAATTGCTAGTTACTTGATATTTTTCTTGAATGCACATCTAAAAAATTGGATCTTTTAGAGTGTGAAACAAGGAGAAAAATGAGACAGGTGTGCAAAATGTCAACTTTATGGATAAGCTTCAAATGTAGGACAGAATTTTTTTTTCTACCTGAAGGCCTATAATCAAAACGATTCCAACCTATATTGTGTTGTGAAATTTTTTTTAACTTATGAATTTTTGTTTCCTTTCTCTTCCTTAGCAGCTTGAATTGTTCTAAACAAATGCATTCCTTTGTCATGAAAAGGTTCCATCTGAATTCAAAATGCACTATTTATTTCCATGAGCTCTTCTTTGTTATTTTCTGCTTGGAGAAGATAAAATTTTGGACCAAGTTCTTCTCTTCTGTCTTGGCTTCAGGCAGAGCACAGCCCTGTATGTTCAGCTTTTAGGATTCTGGCGAGGTTGGCATCCTCCCACCTGGAATTATATCCATGAAGAGCTGGAGTTTCTTTCTTCAGGAGAAAAGCAAATTGCATGAATTCTTCTTCTCTGAAGAAACCATTAAATGCAGTTCTTCCCTCATCTTTTCACTCTTGTGCCAAAAGCTTTCAGTTTGTTGGGAAGGCTTTTGCACATCTAGAAAAGCCCTTTGGCTCTGGGTTTATCACAGAAATGCACACTTCGTGCCCTCAGGGACAGTCTTTCAATTCTTTTTTGAATGGTCTCTTTTGAAGAGTGCTCTTCACCTGGGTTAGACCCTGGCAATCCAAGATCTGTATTTAATTCTACTTTTGTAGAGTGTTTCAGGTGAGTATTTAATTCAGTGCTTTGAGCCATGTGGTTTTTCCATGACCCCTTGTCCCCTATCCCACGTGCAAACTCACCTCCCATTGTCCTTTGATTGTGTGAGATTTGCACTGGACATGTAATTCTGCTGCCAAAACCAGAGCTCTCCAACGCTGTGGGCACTGCCAGCCCTGGCTGTGTGCACTGAAATGGTACCAGGCCTCAGACAGAACAAATCAGCCCCTTGGGCCTGGTGCAGGTAATTATACAGCAGTAACTTGGGATCCTTTTTCCAGCTGGCTGTGGTTGATTATTCCCATTAAAACATGTAGGGAAGTGAACAATGATGGCCAAAAACAAGATTAAGAGAGGGAAAACATCCCTATTATTAAAGTTGCAGCCCTACAAATTGGTTTATTCCCAGGTCTGACCACAGCAGAAAATCATAAATTCATTCTAGTGCTTCCCACTTGGAAAACTTAGGAGGGTTTGCACCAAAATTTGTGCTGTTGGAATGGATAAAAATACCACCAACTGACCTCTTTCTAGGCTGGGGATCTCCAGAAATGTGGGTTGCATGATCTGGTAACAGTGGGTGACATCAAACAAGCAGTTGGTTGAATTCCTCCTGTGGATATTCTGCTGCTTTGTGTGTTGGGGTTGCACTGATGCAACAGAGAGGACATTTGGGGTGTAGGGATCTGTGGGGTTTACTCCTGCCAATCCCTGGCTTTCCCTCTGTACCCAAAGCCTGTTTTTAATGAGTTTATACCAGTGCCAAAGGATGCCTTGAAATACTCATCTTTGTTTTTAACTCATCCGCTGTGGTGGGGAGTAAAAGGAAGATAGATCTGTCAAACAGGGATATGAAAACAAGCAGAAAATTGTCATGTTATTTGCTGCAATAGTCAATCCACTTCCATGTCATTTTCCAAGTGATTTTAAGTGTTCTGTATAAAGATAATACTTTGTTTTTTTAAATCTCCAGTTATAAAACTCCAGCATTCTTTATCACTATGCTAAATTTATACAAATTTTCATTACAGAAAAAGTCAGCTAAAATATTGGAAGGATTATTTTATCAAACTAGTGTACTGACAACCCTGGGTTTGTAGACAAAATGGAGTCATATATTGAATTTTAAAGTTTTTCTGTTTTGCTTGAGTGTCATTTCTGTCCCCCTTCCCCCGATTCCAATTGAGTGACTGAATTTTTCTCCCCCTGGAGAGACCTAACAGCATAATTTTAATCTCAGTAGGAAAAAAGAATGGAGATTAGTTATATCAAGTATTCCACCTGATTTTATTTACCTCTAAATAAAATGGTCTAAACTTTGATAAAACTGCTATTTCAAATTTTCTACTGTTTAAAGTGATGCAGCTCCACTTCCTCCTACAGAGCTGCCTCATTTTTATCCAGAGAGAGAATTTGAATAATTCCTGAAATCACTGAGAAGGAACACCTTGATTCCGAGTGAAGCAGAAGCGTGTGCACGGTTGATTTGTTGTTTTTCATGATAATTCCTGTCAGTTATGCAACTGTATCCATACTTTAAGCAACTTGTCTCGTTCTTTCCTCCGTTACAGATCGAAGTAGTCAATACTTTCAAGAGTGGCACTTCCTTTCAGGGGGCTCTCAGGAGACAGTCCTCCGTCACAAGCCAGACCCAGGATGTAACCAATATTTCTAGCCCTAGTCACGTATCGTTATCCAATGCTCTTTCCTCTCCTACCAGCACCTCTGCTGCTGCGGCTGGGCGTGAGTGTGAATTCTTACTGCACCCGACCCTCAGAGATGCCAACTTAGCCACAGTGGCTCAGACCCAGCTNGCACATGATTACTCTGTGTACAGTAGATACTCTCAGGAGTTGCTCGCTCCTCCTCCCTTTGCTAACTCGCAGCAATTTATTTAACTGGGAGGAGATTTTGGACTTATTTGAGGGCTCTCAGTCTCATTGGGTATATTTTGTACTGTTTATACATGATTCTAGAACTTTAATGATTTTTAATGATTCCAGAGCTTTTCAGATATAAGATCATTCACCAGGAAGGCTCTGTAACTTTTCCAGGAAAGACATGGAAAGGGAGGAGCAAGAAACAGGGAATCTGGTTTATGATGCCAGGCTTAAACTTTACATGAAAGATGAAATACCTATTTAAGTTTATTCTCTTTCTCTTATTTAGTTTTAGATTTATTATCTCTTATTTAGATTTATTCTCTCTACCTTATTTAGATTTAGGTTTATTATCTCTGTCTTATTTAGATGTAGATTTATTATCTCTAAATTCCCTGGCAGGTAAGCCTTGAAGCAGGAGGGACCTAGACAAGTTAAAGGACAGTGTTGAAACAACAAAATTGGTGTGGTAACAAATTTCTTAGAAGAAACTGATTTCTGAATCCTAAAATCCTGACACAGCTTGGTTTTAGATGTAAAATATCCAGTGAAGAGGTGCTGAAGTCAATGACAAATCTTTGAGGCAGCTGATAAGAAAGAGCTGCTTCAGTAACAGAAGAATTGCTCAGAAAAATTGCTTAGAAAGATCTAACTCTGTTTCTAGAGTTTTATTTATTCAGGACTATGAGTAGCTATTTTTTTACAACATTAAAAGAATATTTCAATGTGTAAAACTCAGTTTACAAGCTTGTCCCACAGTTCAGAAGATAATTGGGTATATTCCTTATAAAAGTTTTAGTAGTTGGCCAAACAGAGAAGAAACTGCTCTCATCTGTCTGGCCAGCAGAGACAGGGAAGGCAAACAGAGATGGACATAAAATTCCAGAACTCCTGCAGAACAAAGGAAGCTTGGCCTTTCCATTCTGTTTGAGTGCAAACCCCCTCAGTATTTGCACACCAAACACACAGACAGGAGTTTTATACCAGCAATTAAAATCTTATCAAACAGTCACAAAATAGTCTCAGAAGTATTTGTCCATCAGACACATCTCTGAAAGGTTTTTTGTTTGCTTTTTTCATGGTTGATTGGTTTTTTGGTTTTTAAAGTGTCCTCATGCAAGAGCAGAGCACAGCACCAGAGGTTTTGTTGGATTTAAAGGAGAAACTTCATTTTTGCTAAAGCTATTTGGTTCCAGCATTGGCAATTGCTTCTTGGAGATTTTTCTATATTTCCCTGTTTTTGTCTTGGGAAGTTTGGCCTGAGAACTTTCATGCCAAAAGCCCCAGCTATTCCAGGGCAGCAGCAGGATCAGGGGAAGTGAAGTCATGGAGGTTCCTGAGCCCAGGTTCCCTCATTTCCACAAAACCCCAAAATTCCAAAGCAGCCTTTCATCCAGGGAATGATTGCCTGGGATAGAATTCCTCCATTTGAGTAGGAAACTGGGAGCAGCTCGTTTGCTGTGGTAAATGTTTCCTTAATGTGCTGTAGCCAGCACTCTGGGAGGAAAGATCTAATAAAATAAACAATTTATTTCCCCTCTCCACTGCAGCAAAGAAACAAGAATTGGATGTTCTTGTGTCTTGACAAGGACCTCACTAGTTTATGGGCTGAAGTTAATTAATAGGAGAAAGCAGAATCTGCTCCAGCCTTTGTCACCTTTCATTTGGAGAAACACACCAGGTGTCCAGAGCTGCTCATGGTTATAGCCACATTTCTTCAGTGGCTATAAAATAAAATAT